>JZLH01S0348564.1:2341-34172 GCA_001188425.1 Eucidaris tribuloides
TTTTTTTTAAAGGTTCTGCAAAATAATATGATTTGTCTTAGGTTGGCAGCTGTTTGGTATTACTCTTGGTGGGCCATGGATACATCTGCTTCAATTTTTGTTCACCTTAGTACAAGAAGTAATACTTCAGCAGTAGAAAGGTAAAAATGAAAGAAGACGACAGACATACTCTTCTTAAGGGACGACCCCGTGTAGATTGCTCTCGATCTTTAAAATTCTCTGAGATTCCGAAGTGGACATTCTGCACCACTATAACTGGGTTTTAAATTTAACACCCATGGTGTTGCCAAATATAGATTTTAACACCATGGGTGTTATTGAAACACAAAACGAATTCAAACACCAAGACCAGCTGTAGTACCAAGTGGTGTTGAAAATTAACACTTTCTTGGTATATATATCAGACAACACCGTGGATGCTAAATTTAACACTCCAGATTTTGCAGTGTAGCTTTCCCCATGAAAATTTACGTGTGCGACAAATGTTACGTGTATCCAGTCATTTGGTGTGTAAAGGGTTAATGCATATTCCCTTTGTACATGTAATGTTAGAAGAATCACGTGACTGAAAAGTACATTGATCTGACGATCTTTATCTCTGCATGTAACATTATAGTCAGTTTAAAGTAAAAAGGTGATTATTGTTTTGTGTATAAAACGTTAATGCCATAGCTACATTACTACTAAGTTCATCTGTCTTTTTACAAGTATAGAGTAAGAAAAAAAATCCATGATTCACATGGAAACATGAGCATAACGACGGGTGAAATTTACACTTGCGTATTTCCACATCCAATCCAGGTAATGACTCGCTCAAGGACGACACAAAGCCTCAAATTGATCCTAGACCGTAGGGGAAGGGAGTGGGGGTTGTTTACGGAATGATTCACCGCTGTATCGGCGACTCATGTTTAGGGGAAGGGGAAATGTCTGACTCCCTTGATTCTTATTACAGTGTACGTTTATATACGATTGATATCTTTCTGTTCGACTATTATGCCGACTGTTATTAAAATCTCGTAATAGTGTTTTTATTTAATGAAATAAGTGGTTAAGAGCTATAGGTCCCATTTTCACATTTCTTTCTTTGAGGAACAACAGATGTATCATTAATGTTCACCTTTTCTGACTCATCGTATTTTGAATTAAACTTTGTATTCCAATATAGTGCGCTCCCGTCGCATTGGACCATCAAAGTACCGTAAACTTAGAAATGAAGTAGAAAATGAACTCTTACCCCCACAAGGATTACAATAACAAAAACCCTTTGAAGTTGCATTACCAAAAACAAAACAACACTAAGTGAAAACACACATACACACACGCACACACACAAACATACAAACGGGTAAGTGTCTTTCCGTACACATCGTTTAAACTGTCAAATAAATGTTTGACAAGAAGAATTAGCTTCCCCTTTCCTGAAATTCGCAATTTACACATCCATTAGCTGCAATAAAGCAATCAACTTCCGTGCATTGATTTCTTGAAAAATGTAGTCGTATGCTCAGAAAAAATATACAGGTAGAACAATATCACCATGCTATTTAGGTCATTGCTGAACTCAATCATCGAATTAATTTTGTGACAAAGGAAATGTTCTACCTGGCTCACGCCCTTCGGATAGGGACCTGAAGAGAAGAACATGATCCATTTTTAGAAGGAAGAAATCAATATATCGTGTTTCCGTCTTAAGTCGGTGAAAAGGGGCGTGTGTAAGTATAACATGATTGAATGTGGGTATATACCCGGGAGCATCGGTAGCGCCGGAATTCTGTAGGTAAATCCTCAACAGAATCACCCAAGGTTAATTTGCTCAAGATGTAAAGGAAAACAACATATTTTCGAACACGTCGCGATTTAAAAGCGGTTAATGTCGTAAGATTTAAGAATAAATTCCGCAATGTCTCCGTCTTGGAGGACACGTTTGGCCTTGAAATGTGTGAAAACCCTCGCTAAAATGTTAAGTCAAGTTCATCCTTTCTTAAGGCGGAAGTGATGCTACCAGGCGCCACACCGCAAGAAAGAAAACATGAACTAGTTTGATATCCCTCACGCATTCATCGTCTTGTTTAGCATGTTTAGAGGCGATTATCCAAGTGAAAGCGTCAACTTGAAATCCTTACAAATATTAAAAAGTATGAAGAATGTTACCAACAGCAGACGTGGGTGCCCCTACGTGCGAATTATCTACTGATTATCTATGAATAAATATAATTCGAAGTTCCAATATTTCATTTTACATCACTTTTGGCACACAAATCTGACAGATAGTTATGATGCCGATGATTGACAAGTTTGATAACATTACGAAGAAAAACAATTGTGGATGACAATTGTGATGATTGATTGTTCATATCAAAAATTCGGAACATTATAGTCATAATCGTATGTCAAGGCTATAAGATCGCATCTTGTTGCATGAAATCCATGAAATCCATGAAATCCACTACCACGACAAAAACGTTCAGTCACTGTAAAATACAACTTTATACATTCTTTCTTTAATTGCCTGATAACATCTGCAAGATTAAATTGTGAGCATGTTGCCAGTTTTAAATTCTTACAGCACTAGTTTATCATCACTACATGTCCTATAAATGTGTAATGGATCTAAGTATCTTTATCAAAAATAGTATTGTTCGATTGATATAAATAATCATATGAATAGTATTTTATGCCATGGCCCCGTTGGGTTCCGGCTTCTCTCTCTCTCTCCCTCCCTTGCATTCTGTCAAACTCATTGTTGCAAATGATGCCAACCTAACAAAATTATTCTGGACAGTGGAATAAACAAATGAAAACAGGAATATAATAATACAATAAAAAAAAATATGATACACATATGATAGCGGAATATATCTCAATTAACTAACGATCTCAAATAAGTACAAAAAAAGGGGGAGAAATTGTATCCAAAATTATGACGATCATATCACGAGGGCATTCCACCTGTACCAAAACGCTGGACTGGTACCATCGCAACTCAAGTCGACGATGTTTCCCCCAACTAGATACTCATTCGCGTCGTCTGTCTCGGAAACTTGTTAAATTGGTATGATTACTCTGAAATTTCCGACTCCAGATGAAAGGTAGGCCCCCACGGACCCCCGAGTGCGATGCACCTGATAACGAAATTATTTCAGTCGAGCTTGCAGAGAGCGTTATGATCTGATTAAAAACCTAATATTTATACAAGGTACGTTGATAGCTGTCCTGGGCATCTTAGCTCGATAGTTTTATTATGTATTTTTTATAATTTTTAAGCTGAGGCAATTAAGGTAACGATATGAGTTGTTGTTGTTGTAGTTGCAGGGAGACTCATGGTGAAAGAGATATGAAGCTATTAATAAGTATTTTTTAAGTATGAAAGGAAAAATAAATTATACTGTGTATGCAGTACAACGTTTACATAGTAGCTGAATATTTCATTATTACCTAGGGCGTATGATGTGTTTTGGCAACATTAATACTTTAAGCAATGGTATTAAAACATTTTAATGAGTGTGGAACATGACGGGGCAAATAAAATAATACATTTTGAAACGGTAAAAGAACCCCAGTAAAATCGTTGGGTTAAAATGTGATTAGACCTTGAACGATTTCGTCACTGGCGATGTCAATATTTTGTCGGACCGTGAAAATATAAATACTTACATGTATAAGTCGGTCGATCGTAAACATTTCGATGTAAAACTTATTAATCTAAATACACGTGGATTTCTAGAATAGACGCAATACCAAATGAACCATTTTACTATGTATCAGAGTGACTGACACTTTGAGCAAATACTGGCTGACAAACGAAACGAATATATATTCTCCAAGATATTATGTTTAACGGAAATAAAGGATTTCTCTGTCGCTATTCGTATCGTAATGTCTCGTTTATCATTACATTTGTTTAAGATCATCAAATAACTGAAGAAGCCATTAACATGCGAAGCAACTGCCTGTAGTCTCGAATGAATTGGTTAACTTAATCGATTTTGTCAATTTTATACAACTTTATAAACTGCCAAACTACGGTGGACATGTATCACCAGTCGATGTTGTCAAAAGACGATTTTATAAGTTTAAATTGGGAAAAAAAATCAAAAGTATAAACTCAGCATCACATTAAGAGGTTAAAGGTATCTGTTTTTAAAATAACCTACTGTAATTATTGGTGAAGTCCTTAACACCACGTGTGTTTGTATATAGGCACGCAATATTATGATATAAATGAAATCAAAATAAATTCAAATAATTGAAATTATTTTTGACTTTAGGTGCACTATGGACAAATATTGTGATTCAGAAGCTAATTAATTTTAATTTAATTTGTGCAAAGATGCACGTAGCAGTAATGATTATTTGTTTATTTTTATTTTACATCTTAGATTTCCAAATCAATTATCCGAATCCATGAAGCTGTGGGTTATTATAAATGTCACGTATTCTCTAATAACAAACCTTTCTGAATATAATACGGGGTTTGCGTCATGATGCTAAAACAGGCCATACATTGATGACCTATTCTGCAACCTTGATTGCCTGACGCGACCCACTTAAAAGCGGAAATATTTTGTAGCTATTAAGTGATGAAATCCCTCCCCTGTGAAACCGACATGTACTGGATTCATTCCTCCGTCCCCTCGAGTGAAGGTCTGACTCCGTTAACAAGCGTGAAAATATGTTGCCTATATCGAATCGTGCTTGGTCATTATACTGCTATAATGACGAAAATGTTTGACAATATGTCACGTCCCATAAAATAGGAAAGATACTAATGAATTGTATTCAATTGCATCAATTTGTACAATTATTGCATGGCTTTAATTTTTTTTCGTGAAGTGTAACTGATGGAAGCAATGGGCACACATGCAATTCTTGAATTACAGTAATGCAATGATGATACTTGCCACCTTACTTGTGGTTTGATTATTGCATAATAATCCATGTAAAATGTGTTTGCAATCTTACAAAATTCAAAAGTGAATCTAGAAAGAGTAGAAGAAGTACTAGTTGCCGCAGCAGGAGTAGCAGCAGAAACAGCAGCAACAGCATCAGAGGTAGAAGTAGTAGTAGCACTAGTAGCAGAATATACTAGCAGTATAGTGGTGGTGGTGGAAGTAGTAGTAGAAGTAGTAGTAGTAGTAGAAGTAGTAGTAGTAGTAGTAGTAGCAGTAGTAGTAGTAGTAGTAGTAGTAGTAGTAGTAGTAGTAGTAGTATAAGTAGTAGTAGTAGTAGGCCCAGTACATGTAGTAGAAGTCATGGCCTGATAATACACCTTCCCCATAATAATAATTAAATGTTTTTACGTACTACATTCTTTTACTACATTCTCCACTTTACTTTTTGTTGTTTCAACTTCGAGTGCAAATGCGAAGATTATACTTATCAGTATTCGGTATAATGCATAAGAAACTGTAAAAACTGGTTTGGTCGTGTTAATATGTATATACTACTTCTTTACAGTGTTTCCATCGGAACACCCGTCAGTCCCTATATTTACAGGGTTACACGGAACTTGTTTGATAATAAAGAACAGTTGAGCTAGCTGCAATTTTAGACAATGGGAAGATCCTACGGAAAAAAGAAGAAGAAAAATGATCCTCATGAAATACGACGATGATATTGTGACGATGAAGCTCTAGAACTCGAAAGTTTATCAAATTACGTAATTTGAGCTTTAGGGTGCTTTCAATGCGAGCCTAGCTATGATATGTGTTGCATCGAAGTAAACGTGAAAATGACAAACAAAACTTGTGTGTGTGATATTCTGTTTAAATCAAGGAAATGAAACAGCAGAGAGGTAAAAGCAGAAAAGCTGTTTACCATGACATGCAAATATCTAGTATTTCTTAATGGGAAATGTTATTTTTGGCAAATAAATCTTAAGAAAACGCGTATTTTTGTTGAACGTTTGCGAACATCTGTCCTGTTGCAGATATGATGAAGTTGCTGAAGGATTTACTGCCATGATTTTGCATAAAAGAGGTTCCACAAGGTCTCGATTTTGATTCGCACACATTTAAGCAATATTGTATCAAACTGCTGTAAATGATATGCGATATTGTAATTGTAACATATCTTTTAAATGTATCTTACTTGAACAACCGTAGATAAATGATATAAAAGTTGAAATCCTGCAAAAGGTCAGAAATTAACATACTTCTGGCGTAATATTTTTTTCTTCCCCTATCAGTGAGTCTGCCAAAGAAGTCGATTTACTATAGAGATCGAGTTTAAAGATAAGACACAAGACATTCGGTTTTAATCAGTGACGTCAAAATGACAGTGGCTCATTGCACCTGGTGTGAAGGATGACGCTATCCTGTTTAAGGATAACAGTTTCTGTAAAATTCTGTTGTGGCTAACGTTTTGCGTCACTGATAACCTCAGGTGTAATAAATTCAGAGCAGCCAATTGGCCAGGGCGCGAGGCTATTGATTCGTTAATTGCACAATGTCAGAGATAAGACAACATTAATATACATTACATTAACGGACATCAGTTTTGTGACTTATAAGTCTACTGAAACTTTTTGTATGTACTGATAAATGACAGTTACATTATGAAAAGTGATAATTTCTTGGCAAAGAAAATTTCTACGATATGTTTGTGACCTTTAAATATTGGTTAGTGGTGGCTTGGTGCTGTATAATGGACCCTTGTAGCCACTTGACACACAATATTTCTCGTTTATCTTCATTTCACAAGTTTCCTGTTAAATATACAAACTGAGTTTTGCGGTCGAGGTGTGTTTTCCGTTTTCTTTGTACACTTGTCAGGCCACGTCAAATGCGTGACATTGCCAACAGTGATTGTTAGAATGTAAATCCATACTAGTAACTCAAGTTGAGGTAAATGCACGAGGCAAGCAGGCACGAGGAAGTGTATAGGGAATCAGTGAATAATGTAAGATTATCTTCATGATTTTCTTGACACATCAGGGACAAACCGTGAGATAAACTCTTTAATCTAAACTCAAACTGAATGTATCAGTGATGTATTGAGAACTTCACGAAATCACGCAAAACAAAGCCGGGATATATATTACTAGACAACACTCATACTGTATTGGTACGATATTTAATACAAATTAATGTGTATAAGTAAATGATATATCAACGGAATGCACAAATGTATTTGGTGAGTGAATATGTGTACCAATCAGATAGTTTACTTGTCACAGTATGATTCGGACAAACACTTCTCAGTAATCAGCAGGTACTTGTTAAGAAATTATGTTTAAGAGTCGATTACATGGTCAACGGCATAAGGGTACAATGTACTTTCTATCTCTCGAGGAAACGACAACAAAAACACAAGGACGTTTAAACAAACTTAGAAAAAGCAATAAATAACATGTATATAAATAACTAAAATTATTTTACAAACGACATGGACCTCTGCATTCCTAATTACGTTTTCGCACCTTATCCTGTATCCTTACATTTAATATCCTATTCGCGATAAGAATCTGTTTCCTTCAGTCAAAGTCACGATCAAGTCAATGTTCTATGGGCCTCTATTCAGTACTTTATTATACGATTTTTATAGCCCCCAATAAAATAAAAACAGGGATCTTCGCACTTGTCTCCTGCTGAAAAAGTCAGAAGTGTACATGTAAGTTTCTCTTGCATACGAAGTTGTCCAAGTTTGCTTTGTTTCTATATTTATTTGGAAAGAATATATTTTCATTGGTCTTCGCAATTTGCAAGGTAATCGTATCATCAAACCTCTGCAGCTTTTCAGTCACTATAAGATTACCAAACGACTTGTAGGGGAAAATGTTACGAAAGAATCCATTAATAAACAACTTTCTTTACGAAGAACATTGCCTTTTTAAGTCCACTTGCTCTTTATTATTGCAAAATTCTTTAATTGAACTTTTACATCATAACGCCATTTTGGTCATCATAATTATTAAGCACTATAAATTTGTCTTTCACCTCTTTAAGGATGCGTTTTGCGTTAAAAACGGGCTTAATTTATGTGCAATGTCAGGATTGATTTCAGAGATGTGTGGACATGGGCACTCTTGCATGAGCTACTCTTTGCATGAGTTACCCCTCCCCTCCCCCAACTACTGATGCACCAACATGTCAGATTTTCCATCGTGATTTTCATCGGTCTGACCGTACTTGTTCTGACAAGGTCACTTCTTCCTTCGTAGAAAATCAACAGGTATTCCGGGCACGTTTCCTTACCAAAATGTTGCCTTGTTTGGAAAGGATTATCTACATTGCGGAAGAGGGACTAGAAGGACACACTTTGTTGTACAACTGCAGAACATGACATTTCACTTTCACATAATCCAAATTCATTGTGTTTTTATTCCCTTCACTAAAAATGTAGTAAAAAGAAATAACATCAATTTTGCTTACATACTCTTCTAGCAGCTGAATTTGCGTTCCTCCTTCGTGGCGTGAGTATTGTTGGCAATATTCTTCAACTGAGAAAACAACATGAACAAGAGTTAATGGTCACCGAGTATCATTTTGTTCCTCCCAACGTTGAGGAGGAGGGGGAGGAGGAGGAGGAGGAGCGGAAGGAGGAAGGGGAGGTGAAAGGGGCTATAAAATGTCATTACTTTGTTTATACGTCATAAATACAATATTTAAATTTCAAAACATATACCTACTTAAAAGTTTTAAGTAATTATCTTTTGGTATTTACTATATCGAGAAAAGTCAATTATATCCACTTTCTTGCGAACCTACTGTTAGAATAACGAAGTTAATATCAATAGATTTTTTTTTCGAACGAGTCAGTGAAAATTCTAATATACACATATATGTTCCCTTTAACCTGACTTCCCGTTTCACGAGTTTCATCTTTGATTCTGATCACAAAATAAAATGCACGTAGGCATCCAGGGTAGGGGTGAGTCAAGTGTCAATTGCTTCATCAACGTGGCTTTAAAGCGATGTTATCACATCGACGTACGTGTACATAATATATCTGATCGGCGCTGAGGTATGGCCTGATGTAATTGTCAACTGGCTTGTCCTATGGGTTCACGTGAGGTGTGTTTAAATGTATCTATTCTAAAAGCAATGTTCCCACTAAAAAAAACCCAAAACTTATTTACATGATCCTCCATGATACTAGTGTCTTTGATAAGGTCTTAAAATGAAGCCTTGAAAAAGAAGTACTTCAAAACGATCATTTAATTTTTGAAAAAAGTTAAAATCAATCTGCAATCACTCTACAGTAGTTACCCCTACAGATATTGTGTTATCAAACTTTCGTCAGCCTGACAAATTATTCATCTGTTGATTTTTATCTGTACATATTTTGCTAGTGACAACATAATTGTTTAAGAGTTTATGTTCTATGGTGTTTATTTTTCCATTCAAAATTATCATGTAGGTCAGATATCAAAGTTTCAAAAATTTTCAAAAAACAACTTTGTATAGTGTCTTTCGTCAGATCGTCATCAGAGAGTGCATTTCGTTTTAGCTCCTAGAAAAAAAGGGGATACATGTAATTTACTATTCTTCTGTGACTGTGTATTCCTTGCAAAATCCGTAACTCTCCATTTTGAATTAATCTTGATATAACATTAAAATCATCGGCATAACAGGACTCTATATTAATCTGTCCCTATAACTATTATCCAATATTTCAAACAAAATTTAGAGTTCTCAAAACAACAGCAACAACAGACGGGCATTGTAAATGGATGCTCACCTGAGAAAAACAAGTTTGCATAATTATGGATTGAGTAAGTCAAGTAAAGTGAAGTAAGTAAGTAAGTAAGTAAGTAAGTAAAAAAAAGTAAGTGAATAAGTGATATTCTAATGAATCACAGAGAATGTATCAGTTGAAGTAATATGTCACTTCCAAAACAATGTAACGCATTGCATAGTGTAAAATTGGATTATCTTCCCTGCCAAACTTTTTATGTTTGCTTCCAACATACTAAATCAATGATATAACAACGTGCCTTCAAATTACCAAGTCATTTTTCATGACGACCACTGACATAATTCTTTAAATACAGCACAATGTATGTTTATTTCAAATTAAGCTGTGGATTACAGACATTATTGTTTCAACCGTCATATCTGAAATATAAACCAAATGAAGATTATTATCACGATACCCAATTCTCTTTTCCTCCTGCTCTTCATTAACATAATAGAAACGCGATAAGCTCACAAAATCCTCCGAAAGTCAACCTCGGTTTCGCGCGTTAAGTTGTAATATACGCAGAGGTTGGAGGATGCGAACGACTACTTGAATTTCGTTCAAGGTTCGAGAGATGTGGGAGTATGTTAACTGATGGTTTTTAAGGGGGCTAACTAAATTTACAATTTTTGCTGAGACAGGATATTTAACACATGGTAATGGGTGAGATAACACGAAACTCATGTCTTAGACGATTGCACATTTCCCTTGTTTGCTAATTGCGAGATTTTACAGTTTTAACGAGACTCGATGTTGACAGCAGCGGCGCACTCTAAACAAACACTCGAGGAATTCAATACCATTTGGCAAAAATTCGGGATTAAGTGTGACATCTGAAACCAGCAATCTGATGAAAAAAAAAATAACAAAATGGCTGACGGAATGTATGAGAGGCAGGAACATGGAAAAGGGGGAAGCATTGAACATCGCCACCTACCATTTATTCCCCCTTCGGAGAGGGTAGATTCCGATGTTAAATTCACAGCCAACTTCATCAACATTACATTTGGGATAACTTCTTGCCTGTTGGAACAGCAACAGCTTTTCGCAAAATCAAAATTTGCTAGTGATATCGCAAAATTATGTTAATTAAAACTTGTCGGCGAAGCATCTCTGCATGTATATGAATAAATAAGAATAGCTTTGTTAAAGCCACTGGCTAACATTTACCACAGTTAAAAAAATATAAGCTACATAATCCTCCATGCTCCAAGTGTCTTTGATAAGGTCTAAAGATAAAGCCCTGAAAAATGTATTTCAAAATGATTGTTTAGTGCTTTAAAAAAGTGAAAATCGTAAGTTGACCGGATTTACCTGCCCATTTCCTCCCATTGACTTACTGTGTGTGGATCTAGGCTATTTTTTTACTCGCCCCGAGTACTAATTGTTTATTCATTCATATCTTGCCAGTGGCAGCATACATTTTAAAACTTTTGTATTCTAGGGTGTTTACTTGTCCATGCAAATACTACTATGTAGCTCAGATAGCAAAGTTTGAAATTTTTTAAATTGAAGCTCCACAATGTTAGCCTATTACTTTAATGTGTTTTATCATATATCTGAGGGCTCAAATATAATTATCTTCAAAGACTGCACATTATTGGCATTGCAAAGTTTACAACCTCAATATACCATAGTTACAACTGTCTAAATTAAGCAGAGAGTTCTGACATTAATGTTAACCAAAACCCACGTACTAGACGAGTCTCCGAGACACTAACTATTTAATCCCTCCACAGGTAACGGATGTTTAACCGCAAACAAAATTAAAATAAAATCATCGAAGAGGAAAAAAAGAACAAATATAGATCGATGTATTTATATATAGACTTATACATGCGTTTGAATATGTCGAGGAAACATTCGATAGGTTCGTGGAAGTACGTGCTTGAGAGCAGAGATTTCGTTGCGGAAGAGCCGGGGAAAGGTGTGTTCTTTACTACGCCCTTCACAGCCTCCCACTTCGCCGACAATCTCGGCGATATGTGTCTGTATTAATTGTAGAGGAAAAGAGGGAGACCTGGGAATGCATGTAGGCTATAGGAAGGCATACTCAACGACGCTTATCAAAACAGGTACTATGGGGAGCTTTGGGGGCTTAGTAAAATACGGGAGTGTTGAACCATGTGTTCAATTTCATTTTAGAGCGTTTACTTGGCGTAAAGATGTTCTTCCGCTTTTTGTAACATTTCTGGAAAGAAGCACAACGTCTCGTTTTCTCACATGATGTCTTTCGACCACCCGGCTATAGGCAGACTTCATATAAGAAGATTCATATATATATATCTAGGGTTAGGGATTTAACACCCTTGTGGCAATACTTTTTCTTGTTCTTTTAAAAACAGGGAGAGTTTTGATTTCTCTCGACACCCTCTTAAATACCCAGTGAGGACTAAATTGTTATTTCAGTCTCTGCAGCATCATTTTTCTTCGTTGCGTGACAAGTAGTTCCTTCAAAGTGGCACAAAGATCTTATTATTATATTTTTTTATTGGCATATAAAGGCTAACTTTGCAAGCGAGCGATCTTGTGGTTTTAAAATCTTCAGTTGTAAACGACAACCGTTTTAGCAATATACCATGTTTAATTTTTGTTGGGAGCAAGTGTCCCATCCTTTTGCACCAGTGTACATGTACGCAGAGCTTTTAGTAAATGATAAACGTTTAACTGACATCGATGCATTTAAATAGATCAATCGGATAAATGTTTCATAGCATAAGATTTTTATGACAATAAACCCGGTAAACACATACGCATATGACCGCTCAACCACCTGTAAATGTAAACTCCCGCTCCATGGCACATATTTTCTATTTTATTTTGTGTAAGGTAGTCATAGGCCTAAACTTAATATGATAACCTATATTTTTAGTGGGTGAATATAATAAATGACGGTATTCTGCAATATTAATGTGAACAAGTATTAACAACTTCTTTTAAGAGCCATAATATTATGATCCTGAATTTTGGTCTTGGGCGTGGTTTGTCCTCTTAATTAACAGAGATGGGTCAACTCTGTTCCCTAATATCGTTATTTTGTCACACATTCACACTTCCACTTATTACAGTCTGTTGGCGATGGCATTTTGAAAGAACAGGTTGATTAGCAAAATGATCCACGTTTTTATTATCATGTATAGATGACATATTATTGTCACTAATATTCCGTATAATATTTCGCAGGTTAATCCTGGTATGGGAACTAAAACATGCAAGCGCACTCATTAATGATCCAAACGGATTTGAAATGTCAATTTAGTTTGTAATTTATATGTTCTAAAATTAAAACCGCATGAGGATATCAGAGATTTAGCACTTTGGCATATTTTGTAGTTTTATAGTACGCCTAATGCAATAATTTAATGGAAAACGTGTTATGATATTATTACATACAACACAGTACTATGAATGCCAATTATGGAGTTCATTTAAAAGGGAAATACTACAAATACATGTATGCGTTTATAACTTCATACAAAACATTGATACTATCGTGAGTACAATAGCAATCATGTTTCCGTAATGAATTATTATACGAATTGATTGAAGGTAATACAGTAATACAATGTATTCTTCAGGATTTTGGACCCATGTACTTTTAAGTAAACAGTGTAAATCAAATATAAATTTTAGACATTAAAACATGCAACTTTAATGGTCCAAAGTCAGATTAGAATGGACTAAGTCACCGTTAGACTCAAATAATAATATATGGAATACATGTAGCTCACTGTAAGAGTCAAAGAGTAAAAGTATATAACGCTTCCCCCATAATACATGGTAAAAAGTTCCTGTTGTGTGTTGAGATATTGTCCTCTTGCAGCCCGTTTGCACCATGACATTACATCAATCCTTGAACATTTGTCTTTATCTATCTTATAACTAGTTCTATTAGGGTTAAAATATTTTCTGTGTTTGAATCCTGCCCCAACAACAGTAAACCTTTGAACAGAGCGGTTTTTGTTCTGCCATCCTATTACATGTACATCGATCAATAATTCTACTCAAAACCTATGCGCGAAGGCAGCCAGATACCCATGCAGAATGTATCGTTTTTAAGCACACAATTTCTGAATATTATAAAAAGTAACATAATTTACACACATTTCATTGGTCTCACTACAATTAATCCAAGATTAATTACATATTGTGTATTTTAATTTTGTTGAAAATTAAACTAAAGGGGTTAATCCAAATTTGTGTTGTTTCTGTACTTCTTGTCCAGGTTTTGTCCGAGTGTCCTCATCTACCTGATCTCCGTCATACCGTGCATGTGGTTCCTAGAGCTTGACAGGATGAAGATTGAACTCGACTTCTGGGCGCTGCTCCGTCCCTCAGCCCACTGCAGCGAAGCCAGTGGAATCCTGGGCAATGCCGCCAACAATACTACTGCGGACGCCATCGTACTGGTAAGCGAATTTCAGTAACACTTTTACTAATAGGGCCTACTACCACTATTGCTACTACTACTACTACTACTACTACTACTACTACTACTACTACAATAACAACTACTACTACAATAACAACAACAACTACTACTACTACTACTACTACTACTACTACTACTACTACTACAATAACAACAACTACTACTACAATAACAACAACTACTACTTCTACTACTACAACTACACATGTACTACAACTACTACCATTGCTATTGCTGTCACCAATTACCACCTCCCTTTTCTCTTCCTTCTCTTCTTCTCCTTCATTCTTCTTCTTCTGTCGTTCTTCTTCTTCTTGATCTCCTCCCTCTTTCTTTCGTTCTTCTTCTTTTTCTTTTTCTTCTTCTTCTTTATCATCACTCTCTACTTCTTATCGTCGTCTTCTTCTCTTTTTTCTCCATCATAATTTTTCTTCTTTTTCTCCTCCTTCTGCAACTATTATATAAAAAACTATAATGCAATTGCTATAACTCAACTACCACCAACGTCACCATCACCATCATCACCACTTCTACTACTACTACTACTACTACTACTACTACTACTACTACTACTACTACTTACTACTACTACAACCCTTGCTGCTGCCCCTACAACATATACTACCAATTCTTTGATATCACCAATTCCGCTACTAGAAATGTTCAAACTACCTGTGAAAATGACCATAAATTTCACTCCTTGTGGCCGGTTGGTTTCCCTGTATCAATAAACAATAAAAAAGGATATACAAATTATACTACATATTCGGCTGGTAGCCCATATTCAGCTGCAACGATTATCGATTATTGTTCGACTGGATTTCCACGAGGCCAGGCTCAATAATAAGACCTGCATTTCTCTGGTGACTGTGATTGAAATGGCTCGTTATCGATATAAGGTACTCAGCAAATTATCTCTGCAAAATCACCTCGGCACCTAGGATATCAAGTTCAAGGATTTTGATAAATAGGCCTATACCATCGAAAGATATATCAACGCGATTGCGGACGTTCGGGAGGCACTCACCTATATCCGTTCGTCAAAAATTTGTGCAAAAACAGGAGACGAAACAACAAATATCGTCTGCAAACTCTCCCGTAAGGTCATGAAAGCCAGAAGATTCGTGAGGAAATGTGACATTTCCAGGACACGGGTCATCCGAGTTCTTTGGATGCGCATCCTTGAATGTGAAAACAAGGTTCTAGACGAGATTTCATTTCTTCCTAAACCCCTCCAGGTAAAATGTCTAAAATGACTCTAAGAGGTATCGAAAAGGAAACAAGGGGAGAGAAAAGGTGGGTGACTTATTACCGTTGCCTGAAAAGGACGTGTGAGATTAAACATAATAGCTGCATTACCAGGCAAGGATTTTTACATTATATGCTGAAGCTCTAATAATTATCGCCAGCTATACTGTTCGGCGATGCCCGAAAACAAGAAATGGAGATTGATGAATGGTTTCACGAAAATATAATCCGCTTACATGTCTTTTGGCATTACACGTCTGTCAAAACTTGTTATGTTATTGCAGCTAATACGGTGTTGGCGTCTGCGAACAGTCTGGCATTTTCTTAAATAATATTTTGTTCAACCTCTGTGGAAGTATGCGTGTATTTCACCTGGAAAATGATCAATAATAACACGTTCTTCACCTTGTGTCTCTGATTGGCAAAATTTACAGAAAGCACCATTATTCTAACAGGAATATTGTGTCTGGCCACGATCATCATGGTTTCAGTGCTAATTATCAGAGTTACGTAACTAGAATGACTAATTAGAGATAGTAAACACAATGGCTATCTAACCACACATGCTGCACGTTGTTTACCATGTGCAGATTATTTATCGAGGGCGATGATGGTTGGAAAGTTTTTGTTACGTATTTGTTACCGTCAAGGACAGTTTTGCAGATAAAGATGATGAAATAACCCCTTATAGTCACGATTCAGTCATCCACAATGGCAGAAACCGGTCTTGAAAATCCTTAAAATCTAGCTGAAATGTTAACCCATGTGGAAAACGGTGACATAGTTCGGATCACAAATCCCGTGACCGACAACACATGGAAAAGTGAAAGTTCACCTTCTTTAGAAGTGGGTCTTTGTTTGGAAACTGAAACCAAGACTCGGGGGGGGGGGAGGGGGGATGGTCTCGGAGACGATCTTGACTATAAACTAGACAGTATTCAAAGTGACATTTTGTACAAAATGTATTTGGTCTGTATCTCATTACATTTATTGGCACGGAAATCTGGATTTTGAGGTTTAGGATTAGGGTTACTAATTTGAACAAGGGTAAAAGTTTATGATTTGGATTAGGATTTAGGTTAAATCAAGGTTTCAGTTTGGACAGAGAAACGGATGTTTCAAGGGTGTAGTAGTAGATCAAACGAATAGGGATCAAACAGTAACACACTGGTCTTGGTCTTTGAAAGTGGACTATTGTGGAAAGTATTTTCAGTGTTTAGAGAACTTGTGTTGTTTTGGTCCACGATGGAAAACAGTTCACTATATACCAAAATATATCAATTTCATGAGTCCATTTCAACTAAGTGTCCCCTTTTGAAATATATACGAATTGTCAAGTACCCGTGTCCTCGATTGGAATATCAGTAGCACCATATGATCTCTTTACGAAATTGATATAATCTCTAATAGGCCAATAGGAGGATTACTATTCATTATCTTCTTCTCGCTGGTGATCTTTCAATTGATGATAGTCACTGTCAGTCATTGGTCACTATATGGGATCATCCCTGGATAATGGTGAGCCTTCAGCACACCCCGTCGAATGATTGAATAAGGTTATCCGGTGTGGAGCTCTATATCATGCTTGCTGATGACCACAGGAACTCCTTTTGATTAAATTGTTCCCGCTTTCAACACGGTGAATGACAGTACAAAATAAGTGCAGGATGTTATTCCGAACTCTGGAATTTATGAACGTGTAGTAATGTAGTGTATACCTTTCAGGAATAACTTATCGACATGACCGTGTGTGATATTTCACTTCAATTTATCTTAATTTCCCAACCTAATATTGCAAAACAAAGGAGATAATATTGTTTTATGTTTTGCATGTATATCTTTTTCTTGGTAGATACACTGAAGCAAAATATATTCAGAAGCTTAAGCTGCTTTTAAATGATACAGTACAGTGTTATTTTAAAGCAAGAAAAATTGAGGAACAAGAGATTTGTTTTTAAAAAGGGTGGGTCTACGAAAAAAATTATTCTTAAACACAATTGGAAAATGGAAAAGTATGTGAAATGGGGAATGGGGTTAGACCAGTGAATTCGCTTGTAATTTATTTGATGAAACGTTTAGCCATAGTCATTTAAAAACGATTAATCTTTGACTTCCCTTTTACATATAATTTTGATATATTCAAAGGATGGAATCATCCGTTTAAAAATGAGTAAGACGGTAGTTAATACAGATGTGTTCACTATGAGCAAGGCAGCAGGCCGGAATCAGAAAGCCTGTCGAAAATTTTGTCTTTTATGAAATTGTCGGATTAATGAAGCTGTACAGGGAAAGGTTGCCGTACACCGCGCCTAAACTGATCCCCTCTTTATTAGTGTGGATCCCAGACGAATACCTTTGTCTATTCAATCACAATCTGAAAGCATGACGGTCTGGGAACAGACGTCTTTCGTTCAGTTATCACGGAGTTACTGCAGGATACACGCTGGGTGGAGCGGGGAACTTGGTGAAGACGGGGCAAGAGGGCACATTATTCACACATTATCGGGAGTAGACAGGGCGCCTTGGCAGCTAGACGATCCCCTCCTCCGTTTGGTTTCCGCCAGTCCGAGTCTCTGGTCTTGATGCGGATCAACGGCTGTATCGAGACCTTTCTTTGCTGAAGCTTTCTGCGTTTTGACGGACAGTCTAAAGAAAATGACAACATGTGATTTCTTAACATGTGGTGTAAATACGCTTGGTCTTATTGAAACAAGTTGGGCATCGTAACAAGTTTGATATCCGGTTCGACGCTGACAGATAAATCAGAAGAAGACAAGTTTTCCATGCTTCGGGGAGTTTCAGACTAGCCTTCTGGTTGATGACACAGAACCCACTCCAGCCCGGCGGACAGGCAGCCACCACTCCCTCCAAATCCCTCGGATGGTTCCCGCGTGTTTAGGGGCTCACTTCCGATTGATGTTGATGTGTGGAAATTCAATCCCCGTTATTAGAACTCGGATTTTATATAACAAAGTAGGTGAGTGAACAAAATGGGTATAGGCCCAGCAGTGTGTGTCCATTCAGACACTCGGATGTCGATTGATTTGACTGTTTGTTTTATTAATACATCGTGTTAATATTTTAGTTAGATTGGTCGTAACTACTGTCGATTAGACACCTGGGACCCCGTATTTTAATCATTCTAGGTGACAGTGTCATTATTCACAAGTTGCTTGGATATGGTATCGCTTTTGCTGTCATGAATTACATGACTGTTTCAGCAAAACGGATACAATGTTACCACGCCTCGTCTTGCTTAAAAGCAAAATAAAAAATAAGTCTCTAGCCCGATGTCACCAAACATTAAAAATGTACATCGAACTTGGACCTGTAAATTTAGAAATTGGTGTCATAAACCTCTACAGTGCGTATCAAAAAAAAAAAACGGGACAGTTTTGAAAAGTCTATCAAAATTTTGTTTTGGTATTTATGATGTCTATATTTTGATGTTAATAGATGCTCTGAAGTCTTATCTTTCAAATGCCATTTAAAAAAATAAGTTTCGTTCATGCTGAGCGAACACGGAACATTTTTGTCGGGGTTCAAATAAGGCTTGCGCCAAATGGCAGAAAATGAAAATATGATCATCAGACTTCCTCTTAACTTTCATTATCGTTGCCATTATTTCGATTGTAAATGATTTTGAAAGCATAATTCGAAAGGAATAGCAAAGATAATGAAAAAAGTTAGAAGGCACAATTCTGCAGGGCGTGTAGCTATGGGGGGGGGGGGGAGAGCTGGGGGCATGTGCCCCCCACAAATTTTGTGTGCCCCCCCAGAAAATTTATGAACCGGGGAAAATTTTTTGACTGGTTAGGAGCGAAAATACAATTTGGTTACTCCTCCCCATATCCCCCTACCCCCCCCCCGCAGTTTTTGAGCTACTGGCGTGGCTGAGGATTAAAGAAAAATCAATTATCAATTTCTCGTCACTACACCCCCCCCGCAGCTGGTGGTGAACGGGAAAAAATTTACTAGGATTTTGGTTGCCCCAGAAATTTTTCAAGGGCTTCCCAGTACCCGCCTGCTAAAAAAAAAACCCTAGCTACGCCACTAAAAGTCTGCTGAATAGCAAGAAGTCTGATGATCATATTTCTCATTTTCTGGAACTTTGGCGCACGCCCTTTTTGGAACCCGTGACAAAAACATTCCGTGTTCGCTCAAGCATGAACGAAACTTATTTTTTCTAATGGCATTTGAAAGATAAGACTTCAGAGCATCTATTAACATCAAAATATAGACATCATAATTTGAAACTAAATTTTGATGGACTTTTCAAAACTGTCCCGTTTTTTTTGATACGCACTGTAGATCTCAATTAGTCATTATGCTTAAAATTCGTGGGTACTGTCGTGATCAAGCGCCAAAACCATGGCTTTTGCTTTCCAGTTGTAATCTGTTTTCCATGACGTCTCGAGTATACAACGATAAGTGATGCCCAGAATTATTTTATGTTGAGACTGAGTTGATATCTTACATTGTTGGACTGTAAAGTCTACACGACGGAATTGTCAGTGGCGATTGATAACATGTCCGTTTTTCCCTCGGGCTTATTGTTTTAATGTATTTTAACAATATTAAGTGACCTAAAAAGCGTAGACATATTTTACTTGATCTGTGCTCAAGAGTCGCCAGTGTGTTTTATGCGGAAGCCTTACCCATTAAGGTCAATTGGAAAACAACGCTTCGGCCATTTCGTCGCATCCTTCTTTTTAATGAAGGTGGTCATTACACTGACCAACTAAGACTACAAGTTAATTCATACGACGTCGCCAAAACTCAGTAAATTGTATTAAATATTTCACCACGTGACTCATAATTTTAATCAACAGTGCTATCCCGTGGGTCGGGACGGCGCTATCGATATTGAGAAAACAAGCGTACTTTGCCGACTATTTTTGGTCAGTGGGGATATTTTAGAAAATATGTCTGCCATAGAAACGTCAATAAATTATTAATATTTGTGGTAAAAAAACTCCTAGATATTAAATAAGGAATAAACACTTCTTAATGACAACCTAAATCATGTGAACACACTTTTTAGGAAGTTATGATTAGGGATGAAACAATATGCCTGAAAATATGTCTTCTTCTATTACTACTACTACTACTACTACTACTACTACTACTACTACTACTACTACTACTACTACTTCTACTACTACAACTACTATTCCTGCTACTACTACTACTACTACTACTGCTACTTCTACTACTACTACTACTACTACTACTTCTTCTACTTCTACTCATACTTCTTCTAGTACTACTACTACATCTCCTCCTACTCCTACTGCTACTACTACTCTACTACTACTACTTCTGCTACTACCACATTCCTGGACAAAAGTTTGGAATATGTTTATTTCTCATTGCGTAGCCCTGTTTAAAAGTGCAGATTTCTAACAAATAATGATTAATTACCCATGCAGAACATATCATTACTAAGTTCAGATGAGCTTCACTCATGGGCGGCGCCAGGGTAAAATTTTAGGAGGGGCGAAATCTGTCGGGGAAAATTTTGCCTGCCAAACAAACTTTTTTACTAGCCAAAATGCAAGCCGAACAGCGTCCGACAAACGGGGGCAGGGGGCCGACGAGGAGAAAAAGCATTTTTTTGCTCGCCATTTTGTTACCAGCAAAATCATCAAGAATAGGAGGGTGATATTTTCGAAAAACAGTAAAATTCCCGTCATTTTGATAATAAAATAGGGGGTGGCCGCCCACCCCCTGACCCCCTGTGGCGCCGCCCTGTCTCTACTTCAGGACAAGAAACCTTTTCCTGATTATGATTGAAAACTGTATTTGGTAGAAAAATATATTCCAAACCTTTGTCAATGATTGTATTTTCACTACTACTACTACTTTTAGTAGTATTATTACTACTATTACTGCTGCTACTGTTACAACGACTACTACTACGAAAACAATAATAAAGCCAAGTCTAAATATGAATTTTCCTGATATAATGACTGAAGTGTGGTTAAAATCTTCGTTGATACCACATCGACTCATCTTTTTGCGGTCAATCTTATCTTCATTGCGTGCATAGTTAATAATGAATTGTCTATTAAATTAAGTCATGCATGTACAAAAATAACAACCAACTCAATGAATCTTTGAGCAAACCAAAGCGGAAGTGATGCCATCTTTAGGTCCAAAAGTCAAACAAGTCAATTCAATCAACTCGAAATATATTTTCCTTTAAATCATACGCTTGTAAAATCATAAGGCGGTTATTCGTGCCCCAGAATAATCGTAAGATCACTGAAGACAGCTTCACTTCGGAAACAATCAAGTTTCGAAATTTCTGGGATTAGAAGCTGACGAATATTTATGAATGGGCACATCTCATTGTGTCAGGATGTATTCTATTTTTGTCAGACCAATCCGCGCTTATCATTCAAATTGATTTCCGATGGATGGGTGAAAGTTGGCGCGCCTATTGGCAACGTTGGTCATTTTGCAGACAGCATATACGACTCAGATAATTCCGTACCTCCTTTCGTGCTAAATTCAAAAACATTATAGGTCACCGGGTACTAACTCAATACCTCCGATATAATGAAGAATATAATCCAATTAATGTGCGGTCCTATTACTATTGCTATCACTATTACTATCACTATTAATAGGTAATCCTTTTACTGTGCAATTTTAGAATTAATTCGTGCATGTATTTTTGTAAATCATATATTTTTAGTTTTTGGGATTTCTGTTTGATTTGTGTGTGTGTTATAATACAACCTAAATTGAATTGATTTGAATTGAATTAAAAAGAGTAATACTGTAGTTCAGTACACCTTGCAGTTTTCTTTCCGAAAACCCTCTATTTTATTTAAATTTGAATACTCTTACTTCGGAGATGTCTTTGAATTTCAAGAGCACCTTTCGTTTTTCAGTCAGTTTAATCTTTGATTACTTCCTGAACGAAAGTACGCGAATAAAATGACCTTGGTTTCATTAGTGAAGGTTGTTACGTAACACTTAACTGCACTTAATTAACGATGCAAATGTGGTGAATGACCATAACAAGTTGTACTGCTAATCAAGAAAGATTACTTTTAATTGATATACCTGTAATAACAACATTGATGACAGAAACATGTCATGTCACGATTAGATATTTTCATGGTTCAGGAATTGAGATTATTCGTTCAGGAATCACGATACCTCATCAAGCCTTCAAACTTCACATAGCTTGAGTTAACTTCATGTAACTTTCACTATACAGGTGTTTTGTTCGTGTTTTTTTGTGGGTACAGAAAACATACTTCAAAAACGAATGTTGTTTAGGGAAATAGTCAAATGGGTTCCTAATTAATGGAAATTTCTGTGTGTTTCTTATCATGCGCTGAATGTGTTTGTAGGATGATGAAACTGGTCTTTGTAAATGGCAACTGCCAAACTGATGAATTTGCCGAATTAAACTGGAAAGGTTACACACATTTTGGAATATATTGCAATTTTATACAACACTCCCTCCACCTACACAATAATAATTAAAACGCTATCTGCATCCAAGATACGCTATTTTCTATCGAGAACTTATGTAATATTTTCCCTAGAAAGAAAGACTAGTTGCTGTTTTATAATTTTGAACCGATAATGACAAATATTTCCATTGAAAACTGCAATCAGGTGAAAGGTCATAATTTTGTTCAGAATAAGCGACAAATCATGAAAGTAACAAAAACATTTATTCCCATGTCCATAATCAAATCTGCTTCAAACATTGTTGCTGAATTTGTGTCTTGATTAGATGTGAAGGTATTCTTAATGATTATGACACAACACCACTCGTAATTTCAGCCTTCTAAGTTTTGTTTAAATAAACTAAATAAAATCATATTTCAGTCATCATTCTAACATATATCGTATCTTTTCTTGCTTTTGACCAACAGGTCGTGAATGCTGATCAAGCCCCATCACTGCTCTCCATGACAACCGATTCTTGGCTGCTGATCGTTCATCAGTCTCTCCTCCTCCTGCTGGTCTTGGACCGATTCCTCCTTCCCAAGCTGGGTTCATCGGAAGTATCCCGGGAACACCTCAGTCTAGTGATGCTGGTCTACATCGCATCAGCGGCCGACATCTTAGAGTTCATCTCGGAGGGAATGAGAGCCGACGTACTAGCCTGCGACCGGGTCCTCCTGTTAGCAGTGCTGGTTATCTGGTCCTGGAGTTTGCTACAGTACACCCTTGGTCCGTGTAGTTCGAACATCTGGGGAAGCTTTGAAGACTTAAGTTGGGATGGAACCACGGGGTCTAGTACCATGTCCGTGTGTCCGTGGGAGATCAAAGACATTGTCGTTGCCATTTTCTTACAAGATGGACCGTTCCTCGTTATGCGTCTTTACTTCATGATCAAATTTAGCATCTTCGATGAAACGACATTTTTCTTTGCTGGCAAAAACTTCTTTGTTCTCGTACTCCAAATATATCATTTGTGCGCGTTGTGCACCGAACATCGGCGACAGCGATCTGGAAGTGCGCGTCGCGTCGTCTGCACTTGGCCCAAGAGTGCCAGTGGATATTTTGGCGGGAAAACACAAGACCTCGCACTTTCGCGTGCCTCGCTGACGTGGTGGCCACAAAATTCCTTACCGTCACCGTCAAGACTGAGTTCGTACCACAGGAATGAAGGCTTTCCCGACGTTGATCGCGTCTTGGGTACGGGTACCCTAGAACGTCAGATGAACAACACCGCTGAGCGCCGGTCGCCTGCCACACCCGCAGATCGTTCATCAGCTTCGGCCACAGGACCAAAGAGCCCAAAGAGAAAGGGACAAACGACTGCTACCAGCGCTACCACCACCGCAACGGCAACATCTGGATCCGGACAAACGACAGGTGGATCCGGGCAACCTCATGTGTTGCCTCTCAACAGTGGCGCCGTGTCACGACCACAGAGTAATGTGTTTAGGTACAGTTTCACGGGAAACAGTGGACAACATAGCAGGGCAAACTCGTCATCAGGGGCGTCACTGCCTCGCTTTCAGTTCGACAATGGGGCATTTCTTTTTTGAAACAAGTGTATGAATAGTATCGCGCAAACACTTGAAGTATAAATCTCGCAGTGTGATGCAGACATCTGTGAACTGGAGAAATTGATATTACGATTATGAGCCGTGACGCTGCAATCGCTGCAATTTCCATAAATGCTGCAGGAATTTGAACACCTCCCAAAATCGGGATTAAATTAAGCATTTGAAGAATTTGAACAAGATATGTATTAGATATTAATTTTTCTGGAGATAATACACGATTAATGAAAAAGAAACGGACATTTCTCGGGCGAAAGAACAATGTGAGTTTCGCAGAAGCTATCGCAGTGGACTTTCAGATGACTTTCATAAAACTCTGCAGAAACAATACCACGTTGACGATTAATATAGTGGTGTAACTGTTATATGAGGACTGAATTTGCCGTGTGTTTCATGGATATAATGTCAAACAAGAAAGTGGTTTTTGAGGGGTGTCTAACCAAACTGATATTCGGTCATAACTAGAGATGGTGCTTTCATTCCAGTACGAGACTTTTGTCCAAAATGAGTGACTTGTCTCACTTTGTGCAATCATTATGGACATGCTGGCCGGTAGTGGCATTAGCGACAGGAAAAATACAAGAAATATGTATTTCTTGATAAGGCTGTTATTCTGAAAATTCCGGTGCAGGATGTGTGATAAATGGTCGGAAATAATTGAATGTAATGAATGCTTAATTCCATATTAACCGGAAAATTCATGGTTTAAAATCGTATTTTGGGCAGCAAAATTTAAGTACAATGTAAAATTAACATCGATTTCGAATACTGGAATATTCAAGGATCGCGTTATGCAATCAAAACACGAAAGTAGTTGTATATAATGTTCACAATCGTAATTATGTAGCCATGTACACATTTAACCGACGTAATTGGTGTGTGTACTGAATGGTGTGTGTACTGAATTATGTTATCTCAAACATATATGCTATGCTTAACACTTTCGTACTCGTAACTCTTTTTCATCTGTAACTTTTAAGAAGTATATTCTGTAAGTGCAGGGTCACTTGAATATTATAAGTGTTTATTCTGTATTATCCTTGGTTTACACACCAAGGAGGCGTTGTTACCTCTTTCACGATTACAGTGTGTCGCACAGTAGCAGTGACAATATTGGTATATTCAATTTACGATATTGCATATACGAGTAAAAGAATTTACGTTGCTGAAATGTATACAAAATTGCATTCATCTCATCCACCATAACTTACACCATTATAATCACCCAACAACAAACAAAGGCTGTTAAGGAAAATACGGCGTTCGATTAACTTCATTGCAAATTGTACCCTTTCATTGTGATATATTCTAGTTGAAGCAAAATGCGAGGTAACAACCAAGAACGAACCGTATCACTCGATTTTAAAAGCTCACATGTTTGTGGTAATTATTCATAGCGATATTCTCTTAAATTGCATTTGTGAAGTCGTGTGCAATTTTCATCACCTAATACAGCTGACAGGGAAACGTAAGCTGTAAGGCTGTGAAGAGAATTTTGTCCGTTGAGAGAGCCTAGCTGTAACAGCCTGAAATTCTCAAGTACTATCATGAGCCGAAGTATTTTACTGAGGCCCTGACCTGGAAGGAAGAAGAAAGAAAAAAATGATAAAAACTATTCACAATGTGTTACCTCAATAACCTCCATCTACCAATTCGAGATAAGATACCATCAATTCTTATATAGCGCATTTCCAATTGTAAGAACTGATCAATGCGCTTAAAGTATTAGAGTTTTTTGTCCGTTGATATAGCCTAACTGTAACAACAGTACAATTTCATAACGACAGTCTGAAAATTAATTAAGTCATGAAATTATACGCTAGCTACAATTTCGAATAGATTTTGTTCCATGGTTGATCTGATGGAACTGGGATTATATTTCATTTAAAAAAAAAGAAATATTGTAAGAAAAGCTTCGTGCAATACATATGCAATATTCTATTCTATATTCTATCTATAAACCAATCTCTATCGATTGATTTATCTTTATAATTATATCGAATGTTTTTCTTTTAACAAGTGCAGAAAAAATAGCGTATCACCACGCAGTTTTATGCCGTGCAAAATGTGTATGCCAAATGTGTATTATAATTATATAATTTCTGCACAAATTTGTATTTATAAAGTGGAGATATTTTCTCATGTATACTGACTGGATGATATCAGTGAATATGTTTGTAAGTATTGCTTTTATATCAAAAATGTATATATTGAAATAAAAACTACAAATATATTGTACGATAAGACATTGTCGCTCTGTGTGTAATTCTTACTTAATTGTCATATTTCATACAAAAACATAAATAAAACATTACACTATACTAGAATGTACACATATCAACTCAATATGATTTGGCTAATACTTAAATCAATGGACCGAGGTCGTTCGAATTAATTGCTTACTTAAATGTTAATTAGCCTTATAGGTGCTCCACATAATTTGCTGTAAGTGGGCTGTTGTTGTTTTGAAGTCATGTCCATGCAAATTAAAGTTAATCATTTACAGACCTCGTACTTCTTTCAATCCATTGCGCAATACAATATCCACATTTTTTGAACCAGGTATGGCCATGAAAATGACTTGTTTGGTATGTCTGCGCCGGGTGCAAAGTTAGATTCGAACATAGTAGAATGGTGCATTTCATCCGGACGACAGGGAAATTGACTTGCAGGAAAATTTTGCGGCGTACACTGCACGTTGGAAAATATTTACAGGTGTTCGGATGTTTGTTTCAGAATAAGTCAGTTGTTGACAATATTATTAATGTTCTGTGTGGTTTTCTTGACCGTGCACTTTGATTTATAGCATAGGCGTGTTATGTGTTAATGAATGAAGACAGATTGGACAAGTCATTGGATTGATGAAACATAATAAAATTGTATTTTTTCTATATTCACGACAAGAAGAATGTTGCCGAGAAGATGCTAAGCTGTATGATCTGTGTAAATTAGCACAGGATGTATTATTGAATATTTAAACATTCAGGTATTGCAAACATAACCAAGAAGAGCTCCATGGTACAATTTCTCATAAAAGTTAGTTTTTTTCTATCAAGGTAGGTGATTTTGAGTGAATAAATCTCAATCTATTATCCATGGAAAGAAATATTTAGGTAGGCATACATACAAAAAACAAAACTCCCATTTTCAACTTTTTTTTGGATTGATCGTATAACCATGGGAGTAATAAAATGTGCATTGGTGTCCACTTCTACTGTATTACAATATCCAAATTACCTGCATCACTTAAAACATCATACTACATAAAAACACATGCTTGCACACCCTATCTACCCAACCAAGTGCATAAACATACCCTGTACATCCCCCACCACAGATACACACCTACCCACCCATGGGTGCAAATGCTCTCAGGAATTCTATTCATGTGGGGTGGGGGGGGGGGGGAACACACCTGGATGCAACAATAGGGTGTCCCCCCACTTGAATAGAATTCCTGAGAGCATTTGCATCCATGCATCCACCCACTCTCCCACCCCCCACACACAGACAACACACACCACCCCTCACACACGAACAACCCACTACCATCACGATCAACACATACCTGACTGAACTATATGTACACTTCAAATACTTCACACTATCTGAAAATGTTTTCTCAGCTGTCCTTTATTATCTTTAACATTGGTTGGCACTTCTTATAAAAAACAAGTTACTGTTTGAACAGAATACAACACACTGTACAATGTTAGTTACCATTTCACATACACAAAGATAAGATAGCTTTTATTATAAGATTAACACATAGAGTTCATGAAACTATTTTTGTCACTGTTGCTACTACTGCTACAACTGCAACTACAGCTACTTCTCCATTTAGTATTAATAAGTACTATTCATGTACAAGTGAACATGGTTAATTTGTTTGCAATATTCTTACAAATAAGAAATTTTATTTATTCTTTGTGACACTCATTTGTTGTAGCACTTAGTTTCTCATAAAAAAAAGAAAATGGAAATAGACATGAACCTGTATACATATTGGAATACAGTTAACAATAATTAAATTCTTCCTAGACTTTGGATGAAAAGATTATCTATTTGAATAGATTATTCTTTTTTTTTTCCAAATGAATTCAGTCTTTCAATTCTTGTTTTTTTCACACAATTTCAGGGTATAAGTTTTATGTGTGGGGAAGGGTTGAAGTTTGATCTAAAAAAAATCATAGAAATAACTTCAGAATGTTGTATTGAAACTGCTGTGTCTCTGAATATACAAGTAATAAACAAGTCTATTCAGAAGTAATGTTAAAATTGTCTATTTGACATAAAATATCAAAATTTAGTTAAAGGTTAAGCTTTTGATTAGCTCATGGTAAGAAGGGCTCATCAAAGGAAGAGAACAAAAACAAATTAACTCTTAACATGCCAGAAAAATTACAGCTCTATAGAATAGTGTGTATTGTGTGGTGCATATTTGTGACTTTGGTATGTTAAGAGTTAATGTACACATTCTCTACCTCTTCATAAACATTTGGACACGAAAAATAAACTGCATTGCAAATAAATTCTGACTGTAAAAACATCATAATAATAAAGTGTAGTTAGCCATGCTTTATGAAGTTAACTGAACATCCACAGTTTAGTACTTTAGTTATTTGAAGTTTTATCTCACTTAATATTAATTGCATGGATGTCAAACTAACTACAATTCTATTGGACCTTCTGTGTTGAATTTTATTACCCACACTACACATTTTCTCACCTTTACCCTTTAAGCTATTTAAAAATGTACTGACAAACATTTTATGAAGTAACTTTCAGAAATATGAAAATTTTGCTGACTGTACTAACCTCTTTAGTACAACACACTTAAAATCTGTGTGAAAAGTGATAAACAGGATGGCAGTTTCATCAGGTTTTTAATGATATGCTTGCCTTTCTGGTTTTTGTGAAGAATACGTATCACTGCATTCCTGCTCTTGCACATGCCAGAAATACAAATATTCATATTTGCAAGCAGTTACTGAAGTGAAACCATATGACTTCATAATTTTCATTTTTATTACTTTCATTCCATTTTGATATGTTGGCAGATACTACTGTTTCTATTATATCACAACACACTGACAAATTCAAGGCAAGTTTAGTACACACACAATGACAGTTACATTGCCCATTCACATTTTAGTGCATTTTTTAAAGGAAATGTTCTTCCTCTTCCACAGGCATCGGAAAAAGACACTTCACAGTTTTTTTTTTGGGGGGGGGCAGAGGAGGACTCTGTCAGTACTGTTTTAACCCGATAAACTTCCGCAAAACAGGCAAACTGGACGAGGTTGGTTTTTCCAAATTTATAAGTGGAGAATGTCCAAAAATATTTCAAATTAGTGGTAGTGTTACAATCATTGAAACAGCTAATCATTGATTTTTTTTTTTTTGGGGGGGGGGGGTGTAGGATCTCCATAAACTCCTCCAACCCCTTAATTCAAATTTCCATGTCCTTGCCAATTCCATGAACTAACAAAGTTGCTAATTCAATGCTTCCTGAAACTGACCATCCTGGTGTTAAGCTTTCAAGAAACGGGAAATCATGGAAGCTAAAGTTTTACCAGTGGTTAGGAAGACACATTCCAGCAATGTTTATAAAGTAGTGACAACTTGGTAAAAAAAACCCCCAAAACCTTCCTCTCTTACTAACATAAGGAGGATGTGTGTTTTTTCCATGTACTTGGTCCATGACGTTATCAATGACATTGGGGGACAAAACAGTGACATCTCAAATAAAGTATTATCTTCATAAAACAAATCAGTTGGCAGTCAATTAGTTGTACTGACACATTTCAATGATTAGAATGATAATGTACAATGTGACAATGAAGACATAGAGTTCTCAAACTTCTCACATATATACCAGTAAAAATTGTCTTGTCAAAGTGCAAAATGTGTAGAGTGCAGTTCTCATAACTCCAGAAATAGCACCTTTGTTTATACAAATAAAAATTCATGTATAATTTCATGATCAAACCCTGTTCATCTTTTATATATTTAAATGGCAGCTGATCATTGGTATACACGTAATTTCACACAAGCATATACATTTAAGAATTAATTTACATGTATCACTTTAAACATTAATTCAATGATGTTATTTATCGAGTACTTGCAAATCTCAAGATTAATAGTGTATCTCCCCCATTAGTTGTCACTGCCTGCATTGCTATGGCCCTCCACTAGTCAAAACTCTCACATGGTGAGAATGGAACAAAAATGTTTCAATGGCACTTTTGGTCTCTCCGGTAAGATTTAGATATAAAGCACTTTTTCAAAATGAGACCTTACTCAGATATATTTAACTTTACAGCCATTACTGACATAATTTCAAAGACAATCTTGGTATTTTCTAGTTATATTCAGCAAAGCATCACAATCTATTTTTGCTGAAAACAAAATTATTTTCATAGCGTATTTGTAGCTTGTCTTTCCTAAAAATTCTGAATTACAGACACAATTTGCATTCAATTTTTCCCACTTTTACTTCATTTACGCATATTTTTGTGACGCTACATGTTCATATGGGACTCAGGTGTCCACATAGATAGAAAGTTCTTTTTTCCACAAAACAGCCAAAAAGCAAATCCCTCCCTTCCTGATCAAATCAAAACTGAGAGAGGCCAAGTCCATGGCCAGAGATGACACAGGTAATTTATTTTGGCTTCATAACCTGTTTTTATTTCCCCCTGTAGAGTACAATGGGTGCATTGTCCTTAAAACAGAACAAAGAAAAAAGTCATCAATTGGGTGGGGATAATAGTTTTGACAGGTATATCAACAAATAATCGTTCACGTCAAAATTCCCAGGCTTCATAAAAGTGCAAATAATACCATGACTTACTGGCCAGTACTGAAAATACTGAAAACATAATACTGATTCATGAGTTCACTCAAATATATTACGTTTCGTCGTTATATTACCCTGCCGTGAAAGAAGCCCGCCCTCTAGCTCTGGTGTGAGGTCATTGGAGATTGTGGTTTTGTCCGATGAGGTGGGGCACCTTCCCTTCTTGTTGGTTTGCACATGATCGCTACAAAAAACAAGCACAAGAAAAGAATAGATAATGATATTAAAATAGAAAGATATTGATAAGAAATTCAGAAAAGTTTATTGCTATATGACTTAGCAATTAAAACATAAAGATATTGATAGGAAATTCAAATTAGTTTACTGGAATCTGGCTCAGCAACTTTACTAGCTCATTGTATTTATATATCAAAGAGCTCATTGTAATTAATGAGCTTTGTTTTGTAGTGGGAACAATTCTGTAATTCTACTCTTCTCACAGAACATTAGTGGGAATAAAATGAATGCTACTTATATTCCTACTTTCTGATTTCCTCTTAGTATCAAAACTTAAGCAATCAAGAACACTGTCATTAAACCAATACAAAACATGTC
>JZLH01S0348630.1:19484-54164 GCA_001188425.1 Eucidaris tribuloides
GAGGGCAGGACGGGAGAGTCCATGGACGAGCGGAGTGGTGTCAGCCGTGGGTGGATAATACGAGGCAACTGTTATCTATGGTTAGTTACGTTATGCATAAAGATTCAGTGGAAAAAGATGAGCAAGGTCTTGCGCTCAATTTTCCTCACCCTGTTTTTTCAAGATGAAACAAACTGTTGGATATTCCATTCTGATTGTCTCTGTGTTCTTGATAATCATTTAATATATATCTTAATAGAGTAAAACGTCTTTTCATTGTTTAACTACAACATCAAAGAACAGTGGTTAGTTCTACGTTACGTTGAGTTACGTTTTGTCCATGAGCCGCCAGGAGGAGAACGCCACCAGAAATTTGCGGTTATTTCATCGTCTTTGTTCAGATATAGTATGCATATGCTTGGGCTTATTGACTTTCGAAAAAACCAAGGTGGAGGAACAAGGCTATGGTGACATGCCGAAAAAAACTGCAGAATAAAAATGAATAATTTTCTCATGAGAAAACTAGATTTAGTCACACGGTAGTCATATGTGGTATTTCATGTATGGTTCTGATTCTCCCTGAGAGGTGCTGTTGAAGACCGTAAAATTTAGAGTAGAAATGATGTCGCCACATTTTTCTCTTCTTCATTGATCTATCACCCATTCGAAAATACATTAAATGTAAGTATCGATTCGAGATACGAGCAATTTTATAATAATTGTGATTTGTCCACTCAATTCGACGAAATTGCCGTATATTTTTTTCTCGTCTGTAGGTTTATGAAACAGGCAGATGTTGACAAAAACGACACCCCCGCTAAGATCATAAAACACTGACCACAAGAAAACTCCACACACAGAAAACGCTAATCACAAGGGGTGACACCCACAGTAAAGAAAACAAATTGAAGTATTCTTAGATAGTAGTGATTCTAAGTAATAAAAATTTTTGTAACTCTTCAGCGTGTCAAGCCTTTTGGATACAATTTTCACGCTACATTGGACCACATTTTGGTGTGCAGTATCAACACTTAAACAGTTCTAATAAACACACTGTACGACTGATACAAGCGCTGAGTGCTGCGTTGTAAGATAAAAGATATACCGCTGCGTCTAATAACTATAAGTTATGTCCAATGAACATTGATTTGGGAAGCACTTGAAAATGCCTCAATGAACAATGAAGTTTGAAAAAGAAAAAAAGAAAAACAAAAAACTAAAAACAAAAAAAAAACAACCAAATACACCAGCTCCGAGTGGATAATCCCCAGGCTGATAGTGTATTCTTATTTAAATTATATTTGTTTACATCAAGGAGAATCAACATGAGCATCCACCAGCATTTGTTCGCTCTCGAGGGCCCGGAAAAGAAAGTACTGTCCTCACAAAAAAGCTCAACAGCAGAGATTACCTTGCCACAACTGATATTGAAAGTAGTGATTGTAGAATGAGTTCCGTTTGAACACAAAGATTTCCACAGCGAAATCCTTGCCATAATCTACTTGATTACTAGAATATGCTTCAGCCAAAAGTTGAGGAAGTACCAAGCCCAATGCATGCTGTATTTCACCTTTAAATATTATTCACTAATGATTATCTGGAAGTTGGTAATTGTCAACACAAAGTAAATATCGAGTCGGTATAGAAACGCACGAAGCGGCACGTTAAACCGCAGAACGACCCTGTTGAGAACCAGAAGGGCGATTAACGTTTTATAAGTGGACTTTTCTAACAGTGGATAGCGCCCTTGCTCAGTTCTCAACAGGTTCATGCGTAGACAACCCACATCCGACTTCTGGTTCTCAAAGCAAGGAGTTCTGCGGCTATACGCCTTTCTGGTTCTCAACAGGCTTCCTGCGTTCAATGGCGCCCCTTCTCGGTTCTCACCGATGATCGACGTCCGTCCTGGCCTCCGAATGCATCTAACATCCGCCCTCTGGTTACCATACTCGACGCATCGTTTTAACATGCACCGAATAGACATTCGAGTTGGGAGCAAGAGGCGCTTGATGCCGATCAACCCCCGATCAAAGGTAGCTTGACCCCGATTACCTTGCCGAGGCTTAGACGAACCAGGCCCGAAATTGGCTGGATGTGGGGCGCTGATCGAGTTGACTGCAATGCGCAGTGTGAACCTAAGCAGTCTAGTTCGGGCCATCCCGGTAAATCGGGTCAATCTACCATGGATCGAACGTCCGTCTGCCATGATCACAATCGCTTCTGGTTACCGTCTACCGAAGCGATCGTTTACACATGCCGAAAACCAGGGATGGAAGGACTCGGGCCCCGCACTTGGCCTCGAGGCCCGACTTTGCCAGATCCTCGGCGCTGCGGCCCTCAGTGACTTCGTGAACTCGACCTCGTCCTGCGGCCTTCCGTAGCCATGCGGCTCGGATGATTTGGGTACGTAGGCCGGAAGGGTTCCAAGCCATCAAATTTATAATAATCTGGTGCAATCCTAAGAATAAAAACCCCTAGTCTTAGATTTGATTTGGACATGGATTTTTAAGAGTAGTTCTCGCACCTAAATCTAAAACCCAAAAGAAATTACGGGTAAATCAAATAAAAAACCCCCTTTTTATTTTTTTGAAGCTAAGCAATGTACCATCTCCTGAATCAATGATCTCCAAGTTTCCCATTTAATTATTCATAGGTCAATATGTTGTCTCTAATAGATAGTCGCACTGCTCTGTAAACTGCATACAATGACGCAGCACGTGAAGCAGTCGGTGCCTCGTTTATTAGCGTGAATGTATTCTGACAGACATTCATTTACAATTAAATCAAAATCAATCAAATTACGTTTACCAGTCAAAGTCCAAGAGCTGCTTCCATTTACTGTTGTGTTTTTACTACATTTTTCCACCTACTAATTCGATAAAATTTCAGCATAATTGGTTGAATTGTGGAATGAATAGTCTTGATTGGTTAAAATAATTGATTGACAAGATTTAAAATCATTTTAAAGTTACAATTTTTGCCTAAAATATTAGCATTATTTTCGTAAGTTGGTGACTCGGACCATACGGCCTCGCTCGAGAAGTTCATACTGCGGAACTCGGCCTTGTGGCCCTCCGGACAAAAAGTGACTCGAAGAACTTGGCCTCGGCCCAATTCGAAGGTCAGTGACTGCGGACTCGGGTCCTTTGGCCATGCGGAAGGTGTGACTCCGACTACACACACTAGCGAAAACATCTTGAGGTTGGGAGCCAAGAACGTTGTCGATTCACTACCCGATCAAAGGTACAAAGGGGGCGTAAGGCTGGTGGGGGGGGGGAGGGTGCACTGGTGCACGTGGCACCCCCCCCCCGTCCGCCAGAGCACAACAGTAACGTTCCGCCCCTCGAGCAAGGCAAAAAAAACGAAATTTTTCACACGCACAACCTTTCTGCTTTCAACGCACTGATTTTCTCACTGTTAGTTCTCGCACTCACGCTAATGATGAGGCACCTGCCCCACACCAAAGTTTAGTGTCCCACCTCCCGCAAGATGTGGCACCTCCCCACACCAAAGTCTAGTTCGCCCACCTGCGCGCGCAAGATAGTGCACGCTTCCCCATGCCCAAACCAGCCTAACTGCGAAGCTCCCCTCGAGGTCAGACAAAAAATTGACCTCCAGATTTAACCGAGGCCAGGAGAAACTAGAACCGAAAGGCGCCAAAATTGGCTTGATCGGGCTCTGATCGGAGTTGACAAATCGGCAGTGTGAACATAGCACATTATCTATTTTTTTTTTATTATCTGCAGGAACTTTACAAGAAGTCAATCAGCCCTAAAATCCTTCTATCAAGTTTGTCAAACCAAACCTAACGAGTTTGAAGTGGCTGGTAGAATTCTCATATCAGATGGTAGAAGGTATGATTAATCCGTAAATTGATAGAGGTCATATCAAAAAAAATATAACTGCGTGTGAAAGGCAAAAATTGGACTTGGTCTGTCAGAGGTGGCTATATGAAGTAAGATATTCCCTCATGTGTGTTGTTTCAAATATTCAATCTCCAAAATTTCAATTTGTTATTCAATATGACAGATTATAATACAAACATGTACACATAGCATGCATGCTTGTAACAATTTGTTAACAAAATTGAGATTTAGGCATTATGAAGAATAATAAATTAAATGAAAGAAAACTTTATAAATGAACCATTTTAGTAATTTGATAATACTTTGTGGTATGTATATAAGCTTAAATAATAAGCAAGTATGCTATTTATGCATTTAAAATGAAGAACGTTCAAGTTTGTAATGTTATTTGAGCTTTATTCATAGTATCTTGTAATAAAGTAATACTCATGTATTCTGTATGTTGGAAAATAATACGAAATAAAGCAAATCAAATCTCAAATGCAAATCAAACTCAAATGCAAGCATAGTACATAATTCTGGCATAATCATAACTAAATGTGTTCAGCAATAAAGAAAGTACTGATTACTTGTTAGTAAATGTGTTGTTCTACGAACTCTTATTACGTCTATTTCAGGCTATCAATTAGTCTCTCTAACGGCACCCCAATAGCGCATCCAGAAAAAGAACGCCATTTGAATCTTAGCGAATCGGACCGACTCGACTAGCCATGCCATACCAAGAGAGATTGCGTCCAACTGATGCAAAGTTCTTTGCTGACTGTTCTACGTCGAAGAAGGTATAGTGGAATTTATTGCGGGTTTATTGTCACCAAAATGCTTGAAGATTTATCTTACTATATTCATCTATCATTGATTAATTTCTAATTGTCCCTACAACATTCTGTAGAGATGGAATTGTCTCGCGAGAGATATTAATTGTGGATGATGCAATTGCAGTAAATTGCAGAAGAAAATTTCAACAAACAGCCCGATCGAACATATAGATAAAGATTTGAGTCACAATTTAGAGGATTCTGCCAATTCAATAAATATTTTTATGCCTGACCGCACGGAAGTTGGCCCGAGGAGGCATTTAAATGTTTTCGGGGTTTGTCCGTTCCGTGAGAGCCGCGTCCGTGCGTCCGTCCGTTCCTGGATCTCGTAACTTGGGTGAAATTAAGGTATGTATTTATTGATGCAACAAAATGAACTGATAAGATTTTGGAGTTGAAATGGTCAAAGGTACAAGGTCAGCCTGACCTAAAATTATGTCTGAACTATGGGATCGATTACCCGTAGAGCGATAATTTGTGCATCGCGTCTGTATGGATTTCGCATGTAACTTGTGTTGAAGTATGTCATATGATGCAACAAATGAACAACTGAGTTTGAGATTTTGGGGTGTCAAAAGTCAAAAGTCCGCAGGGCGCTACAACGGTCTGAATTTCGGAACTCTGCGTGTACCAGACCTTAACCATCAGCTCCGACGATAAACTTAAGAAAAGGCCATGTTGGATTTGATAGTAACTTGGTGAAGTATGTATTATATGCGCACCGAATCGAACTGAATAGATTGTTGCGAGTGAACACGGTGCAAAGTCAAACGAGGAGATGATAGATGTCCTGATTTGGGCTCATTTACCGTATGGAATAGACTTAATGTGGTAAAGATATCAAGTACAGGTCCTCGTGACCTTTGACCTTTGACCCTTAAACCCCAAACTATGATCAGTTCATTGGTACATTATAACACTTACTTCACCCAAGTTACATCAATATCCGATAAGCCGTTCTCATGTTATTGTGGTAAACTTTAAGACACTAAGTATGGAACCTTGTGACCTTGGACCTTGGACCTTTTAACCCTGAAATCTGATTGTTTCATTGGTACCTCATAATACAGACTTCACCCAAGTAACATCAAAATCGGACCAGCCATTCTTAAGTTATCATGGTAATGAGCCCAAATCAGACATCTTTCACTCCTCATGACCTTTGACCTTTGACCTTTCAACTCCAAAATCTATTCAGTTCATTGTTGCATCATAATACATACTTCACACAAGTTACATCAAAATCCAACAGGCCATTCACAAATTATCGCGGTAACGATCCCAAGTCAGACATATTTTAGGCCCGGTGACCTTTGACCTTTGAACTCCAAAATCTTATCAGTTCACTGTTGCGTCATTAATACATACTTCACCCTAGTTACATCAAAATCCAACTTTCCATTCAAAAGTTATAGGGGTAACGAGCCCACGTCAGACATATTTTAGGCCAGGTGACCTTTGACCTTTCAACCCCCAAATCTAATCAGTTCATTGTTGCTTCATAATACATACTTCACCCAAGTTACATCAAAATCCAACTTTCCATTCAAAAGTTATTGCGGTAACGAGCCCACGTCAGACATATTTTAGGCCCGGTGACCTTTGATCTTTGACCTTTCAGCTCCAAAATCTAATCAGTTCATTGTTGCCCCATAGTACATACTTGATCCCAGTTACATGAAAATCCGATCAGCGGTTCTTAAGTTATCGCGGTAATGAGATCCGGTAACGGACGGACGGACGCTACGACGGACGGACGGACGGACGGACGGACGGAAGGACGGACAACCCGAAAACATAATGCCTCCGGCAACTTCCTTGCGGAGGCATAAAAAGGGTGTCCTCAGTTTACAAATAATGCTAGTACTGACTAGTAATATTCGTTGTAACTGTACTCAGGGTTTGGGTCATTTGATGCAATTTCACAGTGGGTATTTGATAACATTTCTTGGGTGTTCATTTCTCATAGGTTGTGATGGCCGTGGCTCAGATGTATCATCATATTGCTCCTAAAAATGAAGTTGGAATCATCGCCAAACCTCTAGTAAGGTTACTCAGAAGTCACCGGTAAGTGAACTGTCCTCTTACCTTCACTTAAATTTCAGGAAATTCTGGCAATAAAAGCTATAGTTTAGTACATTTCATACATTGGTAAAGAAGAGGAAGCCGAGAAAATATGATCATTGAAAATGTAGAGGTGACAGTTTGGTGCAAGCATGTATTGAAGGTGAGATTGGCGCAAAAGGGCAGAGAGGAAGAAGACGTTATGAATGGATTGACAAGATAAGAGAACGGAGAAATGGAATGGATAATGCAAGAAAAGTGAACATCAATTGAAATGCCCGTGGCACTTTAAAATGGTTATGGCATGCTGAACTGAACTGATCAGGGTTTTCATATTCAGTTATTTATATCATGTATTTTTTTTCCACATCCAGGGAAGTGCAATCAGTAGTTCTAAGTAACGTGGCCACCATGAGTGCCAACCGACGCGGCATGTTCGAGCCGTTCCTCAAAAGCTACTTCGTTCGCTCCAACGACCCCACCCACATCCGACTGTTGAAGCTGGAGATCCTCACCAACATCGCAAGTGGTACCAGCATCTCAACGATCCTAAGGGAATTTCAGGTATGGAAGGCCATGGGTTAAAGATTGTGTCCATGACATTATCGAACAAATGGCTAAAATCATTTTGTAAAGATTCACATAAATCTTTACATTGCACAAAAGCCTTGGAGCCGAAAAGTGAGGTTTCGTGAAATGAAGTCCTGATGAAATTCAAATAGAATGCACTGTCATAATGTCGCTCACTGATTTTGCATTTTTTATAGCCATTAGCGTAGTCTGGCTGCCAGACCGGATCTGTTTATCATCTAGTGAAAACTGAATGCCTGCTGATCAAAGCTTACAAGGTCAAAAACTTACACCACTGCAGTTGGATGATTGTTAATCAATCATGGCTATGAAAGGAGTCTACCAAATTCAAACTCGTTGGGTGAAAGCTACATCCAGGGAGTGAAACCTAGACTACCCTTACAAAATACAACTTGAGTAACCGCCCAATTACAAATGATTTATCAGTTATATTTCAAAAATTTACAATGTATGAATCTCAAATTTTGAATTCTGTATTTTTTTTTACAACATCATTTTTTTGTTCTTGCATGTGACAGACCTATGTTACCAGCTCAGATAAGGAGTTTGTAGCCGCCACCATCCAGGCCATCGGTCGCTGTGCTAGCAACATAGAGGAGGTGACGGATTCCTGCATGAATGGACTCATGGGATTGATGTCAAACCGTGACGGTAAGAAGACGTTTTGTTTGTTTCTTATGAAAATTACATAGGCAACATTAGTGATGACCTGATGACGATGCATGTGTTTCTGTGTATTGTAGTATGAGAACAGAAATTGATTTTATTTGATTATTCCACAGTGACACTGCATCTTTCCTAACATGATAGATTATACTGGTAGACTGTTTATGCAACTATGAATATGCATATGTGTGTGTCTGTGCTTAAAAACATTAATTTGATATAACATTATGTCAAGTATGCGCGAAATAAAAGTGCGTTACACTCGGACTATCAATTTACTATCTACCAAGTGTAACAAACTTTTTTTCTTGAGTGATCTGATGGGGAAAACTACGTTTTATCACGTGATCAACACTTGGCCAATCCTATAGCAAGATTCTTAGTATGTGGAATATAACAGAGAATATGACATTGTTACTTGGAAATGAATTGCACAGGTTAGATTGAAATTGAGAATTGATGAGGAGGCTTTCCTTCAGCAGCGGAGCAAAGTAGGCTTAATAGATTTGATATGGCGTTGTATGTGACGTAAAATTTGTGTGTGTGTGTGTGTGTGTGTGTGTGTGTGTGTGTGTGTGTGTGTGTGTGTGTGTGTGTGTGTGTGTGTGTGCTGTGTGCGTATGTGTGTGTGCGTTTATTTGTGAGTGTGTGTGTGTAAAGTTATTTTCCTATGAAGGAAAATTTATAATCTAGTGAACAATAAAAATATCTCTCAAAGTATGGGATCATGTGACATAAATTCGGGATGAGACCTTTCTTTCAATCAATACAAACTTGATATAGTATAATCCCATTTTTGAACAAAACATTGGTATCAATTTCACTTTTTGTCTTACAGAAGCGGTCGTTGCTGAAAGTGTTGTCGTGATTCGTAAACTGCTGCAGATGAATCCTACAGGACACAAGGAGATTATCCGTCACATGGCCAAGTTAGCAGATGCCATCACTGTGAGTACTTTACCTGTTAGCAACATATGATGTACCACTCAGTTAACTGGGATACCTTTGTACTCCAGGGTACCATGTTGTGGAGCACCCTCTTGTGTCAATTAAAAGTAAAGTTGTGTAGTAATGGGGCTGGTGTTGCCTTGGTGCACAACATACACAAACTGACAAAATGACAAGTGGAAATTATGTTGATGTTGTCATTTTTAAGATTTTTAGTGTTGTATAAGGCTACTTGAAAATTTTGCACAATAAGAGGTATGTTTTTGTACCATAGGGCTAGATGAAATATTGCAGAAAAGGGTTCCTATTTCTGGAATAAAGTCACTATTGTGTTATTCAGTCTTCGAAGTGCACTATGGCTGGACACCTACATTGTGTACTAAAATGTATATGATACAGTTCTTGATGGGTAAGTCATATTTGTTGCTTATTGTTTCCCCTTGAGATATTATGTTGAATATACTGTGAAGCTCAAAAGACATGTCTCATTATCAACAAAATCTGATGAGGGGAAACTTAACAATTTCACCTCGTGTTTTAATATGAGAAACATGGGAGGGCCTACTCCAGTGCCTAGTGCTACATACCTTTTACCACCTATCTCTCAATTGATTCCATGACAATTGCTTCAGCGATAATTGCTTTGATAATTATTTCATACCGAAACGCAAGCCTTCCCCTAACCATAAACCTAATCCTATTTTGAACGGGTAAACATTGGCAACCCTTGTGGCGTACCCAAGATTTTTTAAAAGGGGTGTGTTCTTTCGTACAGACTGATGCGACAAGCAAAAAAAGAAAAAGAAAGTCATCAGGTCTGACGGTCTGTTATTAGTATCATTTACTACTTTGTGTTTTCTAAAGGGGGATGTTATCAGCAAACAGATTATTATCCATGTGAAGGGAGGTGTTTTCTGTAATAAAGGGGGGCGGGGAAGGTGTAGTTACAAACTCAAAACACCCTACCCCCCTTTGGTATGCCTATGGCAACCCAAACCCTAACTCCTTGTATTCTGAGGTTTAATCACCAGAGCAACTGCCTCCAGAGCAAAGTTGGGTCACCGTGTCAATCACCGTTTGTTTTCTGTTCCATCTCCAGGTCCCCATGGCGAGGGCCAGCATCCTATGGCTGATAGGAGAGTATTCGGATAACGTGCCCAAGATTGCACCTGACGTCCTGCGCAAGATGGCCAAGGGTTTCATCAACGAGGAGGACATTGTCAAACTTCAAATCCTCAATCTGGCTGCAAAGCTCTACTTAACAAATTCCAAGCAGGTAGGACTTGCTTTAAAATTTATTGCTGATAAACTGAACTATTCGCTGACCTAATTAGTGTATACATCATACATATTGTGTAGATAGTTTTGAGATTTTGCTTCAAGATGGTGGAATTTGTGGGGGTTTATTTTTTTTTATTTCATTGTGTTTTCTTTCTCATTTTATAGGTATATCAAGAAGTGAACATTTTAATGGCTGTTTAGTCGTGGATTTTTTTAAAAATAAGACCAACGCAAAATATTCAGCATCTACAGTGTATATTTCATTGTACTCAATTGTCTGCAACCTTTAGTTCAATATAGAGAAAAAAAAGAAGTGTACTGCAAATATCTTTCATTTGTATTTCTTGCTAAATTTCTTCAAGTATTTTGCCCCACACATCATCTTTCTATCTATCTATCTATCTATCTATCTATCTATCTATCTATCTATCTATCTATCTATTTATCTATCTATCTATCTATCTATCTATCTATCTATCTATCTATCTATCTATCTATCTATCTATCTATCTATCTATCTAGTATCTATCTATCTATTTATCTATCGATCTATCTATCTATCTATCTATCTATCTATCTATCTATCTATCTATCTATCTATCTATCTATGTATCTATCTATTTCTATCTAAATTTCACAACCTTGTAATCTTCATTATGTATGTATGCACACATAGAATATGAATAATTATGATACATTTACCCCCAAAATATTTATAACTGCATATTCAGACATTATTGTCAGCCATGCACTTTGCAGTATTCAACAATTTTAGGAGAGGGCAGTCTATTCTCTGTTTCTGAATGCATATTTTTTTTTCACAATCTCTCTGTAGACGAAACTCCTACTCCAGTATGTTCTCAACCTGGCAAAGTATGACCAGAACTATGACATCCGGGATCGGGCTCGGTTCTTGAAGCATCTCCTGTTGCCCACTGACAAACCCAGCACCTTCTCAAAGCATGCCAAGAAGATCATCCTGTCTACCAAGCCTGCTCCAGTTATTGAATCAGTTTTCAAAGGTTTAAAAGATTGAATTGAATTATTAATTATCAATTGATATCAACTAAAATCAATAAAAAATTTCCATTAACCCTATTTTAACTGGGCTATTTCAGACCAGGTTTTTACTGGGGGGGGGGGGGAGGGGGTCAATTTGACCCCCCTTTCAGATCTCGGCCACCGATCGCGCGATCGCCACAAAAATTTGCATGCGCATAGAGCCGGATGTAAACTACACGACTGTATAGTAAAATTTTCAAAAATTTTATTTTTTTCAATTTTTTAAGTAATTGTGCAAATAAGTGCATAAAATTATGTTTTCGCCTATAACTCACTTACAATAGCTAGTAGAATACTAATTTTTGGTGAAAATATTTATTCTGACATTTCTCACAATTATCTACAAAAAAAATTGCCGAATTGGAATTAATTTCTTATGATTTTATTGTTTTGTGAATTTCTTATGTATTTCCTTGTTTTTTCCACCTTTTGTTTTCCATTGTCTTTTCGAGGAAATTTGTTGGGGACACTTTTGCAATCATAAATAGCATAAAATTAATTAATTTCAACCCATAAAAGCAAAAATAATCATACATTTATGATTTTTAGCTGAAAACACAATTTCCATTGGTTCTGTACATGAAATCACGTTTTTGAGCGATTTTTGGGTTGACATGCATGTATGAAAAGTTGCACAGCATCGTAACGGTACGTCCGATTTTTGGGGAAACAGTCTAAAAAGATGCGAAAGACTTAACCCTAAAAAGACTGGGGGCCTAAAAGGCGCCCCCTCTGACATTTTTTGCGTAAATTTTTACAGCGGAGAAAGTTATGGCCGCGATATTTCATGCTTTTTTCTTGAAGTCTTGCCGCATCTTTTAGCCAAATTTGCGCGCCCGGACGTACCCGGTTCCAAATTACGCAACTTTTCGTACTTGCCTGTCACACGCAAAAAACCTCCGTCTCAAAACATGAATTGTGCGTTATTTCAATGCAAACTTGGTTTTCAAGCCCAATTCATAAATGTATGATTCTTTTTACTTTAACTGATTGGAAATTAACTAATATTTATGCTGTTTATGACCGAATAATGTCGTGACAATTTCCATTGAAAAAACAACTAAAAACAAAAAGTCGAAAACAAAGAAATACAATAAATTCCAAAAACAATAAAATAATAAGAAACATTTTGATACGAATTTTTTTAATGTGGCGCTTCAATCAAATCATGTGAAGAAGTCTGTTAAAACAAAAATGAGCACTTCCCAAGGGCTTTACTTATGATTTACAAGCCAAATTCTAATTTCACATGCTAAATTAGGATCAATTAATTGATATAAAAATAAATTTGACTTAATTTTTTTAGACAATCACATATACAATTCTGTAGATTAATGTCATGGGTGACGTGTGTGTCCGACTTTCATACGGCGATCGGCGTCAACGGCCGATGATCTGAAGGGGGGCCCTTTAGGCCGCCCGCCCGCCCGTCTTTCCAAGCCTCCCAAATACCCCAGTCTTATTTAAGGTTACAAGTAAAAAGTCAGCGAGCGATGCGGTCAAAAAATTTTGCGCGGCGGCATGGTCGCGAAATTCGTCGGGGGGGGGGGGGGTCCCCAGTTAACATAGGGTTAAAGGGCAGTGAAAGGATCAGAAGCAGTCAAATATGCCTCAAGAAGCAAATGACTTGAAATGTATACCAACATTTACACTAAGTCTTATTATTGGTATTCGAAATATGGTGTGCCCTGAATTTTATTTGGGGGTCAAATATCATATGTTAATATTACTTGCGAGTTGCTATTGTAGTTGGTAACTTTCTAACCATAAGCATGTTTGGTCCAAGATCAAATGAGGTCAAATGTTAAAGCCCATTTATAGTTTTGATAAATGGTAAAAATGAAATTCTTTGCAATTGTTGTTTTTTAGATACACCTGTATGACCTATCAATGCCCTGAAAATTGCTCGATCTGAAACTCTCCCATTTTATTAGAAATTACTCAAAATGTAAATTGTGTTGGGGGGGGGGGCAGGGGACCCTTGATATTTCCCATAGGTAATGCACATACCGCTACATGCTCTCCTATAATTTAAACATAATTTCAGTAGATTTGCTGTTGTTTTCTGATGTGTGGGTGACTATTGAATACTTTGTGGAAGATTGATGAAAACTATACTTGGGCTTTCAAATATACGTGCTAGTTTTGCAGGGATTGCTTGGCAGTCAATTCTTGGTACTTCACTTATAATCAGAATTATTTTTCTATAATGATTGTGTGCAAATAGGGTCAGGCAGATGATGAGACTTATCGTCTTGATTGTTTTGTGATGTGCAGATCGTGATCAGTTCCAGCTGGGATCCTTGTCTCACATGATCAACACTAAGGCCATGGGCTACATAGAGCTCCCTGACTTCCCGGAAACTGCACCCGACCCAACTGTGAGGAATGTAGAGGTAGGTTGAGTTCTCAGATTGTGTCTCTTGCTGCTGCTGCTGCAGCTGATGATGATGGTGATGATGATGGTGGTGATGATGATGGTGATGATGATGATGATGATGATGATGATGATGATGATACAAGAAATACAAGTATTGATATATAACCATGCTGTTTATTAAAAAGAAAATGTAATTATGGATTGGTATCACTTTCTTTTTTTTCTTCTTCTTTTTAAAAAACATTTTCAGGAGCCAATGCCATGGGGCGGTGAAAAGGATAAGAAGGAGTTGAGGAAAAAGACCAAAGTCAAGTCATTCTACTCCAGCTCTGAAGAGAGTGAGGATGAAGATGAAGAGGCCTCTAGCTCAGGTAAATCAGTAATAGGTCATAATTTTTATAGTTGCAATGGAATTACCCCTCCTTCATTTTGGGGAAGGATAGACATTTGAGATTGTTAGATTGCTAAGAAAGAATGCCTGTATATCTTGCTTTGTAAAATTATTCACCTTGTAAGCAAATTCTGTTATATCTAAGGGGTTAACATGCTTCATATTTCTAGGCAAAGGGTGTCGAATCCCTTTCCAAAGTGCAACTGGTGTAATCTGACTGCAGATTTGTGTAATATGTGAAGTATGTGTATGCATTTGATTACCCCAATTTGCAATTTAGTTCAACTCACAATTATATTCTCTTCATTTTATTCTGTCAGTTTGTGACACACAATATTGGGCCAGTTTTTATTGTTCATAAATATTTGTGTTTATGTGAAAAGAGTATACTTCAGAAAGTTCTGGTAACTAAAGTGGCACAGTTTCTTCTCTTTACCTACTAGAAATTTTGATTTTCTTTTTGTGAAAAGGATAAACTGCAGAAATTTCACATGACCAAAGTGGTATATTTTCTCCTCTTTACCCACCAAAAGAGACTCATTGCTCTGTGAAAATGGTAAATTTCTGAAAGTAACTGCAGCAAAAAAATGACATATTTTCTTTCTATTCACCCATCAGAAGAGGCCTCTGACTCGGGATCGGAGGATGAATCTGGTTCAGGCAGCGAGAGCGAAGAGAGCAGTGAGGAAGACAGCGAAGAGGAGAGCCACTCCTCCTCCCATGACTCATCCGACAAGAGCGGGTCAGAGATGGAGAGTGGGTCATCCGAGGCGTCCTCTAGCGAGGAGGAGAGTGAATCCGAGAGCGAGGAGGAGGTGAAACCTGTCAAAAAGGTATTAGTAGTAGAAGCAGTAGATGTAGTAGTAGTAAGAGTAGTAATAGGATCAGTAGAAGTAGTAGATAGAAGTAGATGTAGTAGTAGTAGTAGTTGTAGTTGTAGTAGTAGTAATAGTAACAGTAGTAGTAGTGTGAGTAGTATTAGGCATTGTAGCAGTATTAGTAGCAGTAAGAGTAATAGTGGGTGTAATAGTATTAGGAGTAGTAGTAGTAGTAATAGTAGTAGTAAAAGGTGCAGTGGATGTAGAAGTAGTAGCAGTAGTAGTATTAGAAGTGGTGGTGGTAGTCGCATTAGTAGTAGTAGTACTAAGAGTAGTACTAGTAGTAATAGTAGAGTAGTATTAGGAGGAGTTGCAGTAGTAGTAGTTGTAGGAGTATAATAGTAATAGTAGTAGAGTAGTAGTAAGAATAGTAGTAGTAAGAGTAGTATTAGAAGTAGTAGTAGTAGGAATAGTAGAAGTGGTAGTAAGAGTAATTAGGAGTAGTATTATTAGCAGTAGTAGTAATAGTACTATAGTAGTGTAGTAGTAGTAGTAGTAGTAGTAGTAGTAGTAGTAGTAGTAGTAGTAGTAGTAGTAGTAGTAGTAGTAGTAGTGTAGTAGTAGCAGCAGCTAATAGTAGAAGTAGTAGTTGTAGTAGTAGTACTACTACTAGTAGTAGTAATACTGTAGTAGTAGTAGTAGTAGTAGTAGTAGTAGTAGTAGTAGTAGTAGTAGTAAGAGTAGTAGTATGAGTAGTTGAAGTAGTAGTGGTAATGGTAGTACTGCCTGTGAGACAGAATGAAGTATTAAAGTAAAGCATCTAGTTACACGAGTAACATAGATTAAAATTGTATTTATAATGGTGCAAACATTGAAATTATTCACTACATCTTGTAAGCATCTGGTGGACTGTTCTGATGTTACAGAAATGTCATTATTACTTTATGTTATCTCATTAATCAGAGCACTCCACAAAAACCCAAAGTGAAGGAAGGGAAGAAGGCCAAAGGGGTCAAGAATCAACCATGCAGCTGCTTGACTTTGATGATTGTAAGTTAACCTGTTGCCTCCGTGATTCTGAAAATCCCATAGAGTTAAAACACTACAAAACCGCTTCCCATAGCCAATGGGATACTGGGCGGTGACATGATCAGGAAAAGTAAAAAAAATGTGTCAAGAATCAATGAGTTGAAACATATACCAATATGTACATTTATTTAGCTAGAGTGTATATTCAGGCGGGAAGGGTTTGTCTTGAATTTGTTCACTTGAGGAGAAACAAGCATACCAGTATTGAATTAATCTCCGGCCAGATAAAAATTTATCCCATGGAAAGCTACACAACAAATTTCACCATCACAGCATTTTTGATAATAATTGTACAACAAAGAGGAAATGAATGACCAAGACTTCCCTCTTTTTTTTTTTGGTTTACACCAGGGATGTAGTCGAGGCCGACTGTTCCCGAGTCACGTGGCCGCTGGAAAAATATATTCCCATAGACATTGTACATGTAACTCGGTCTGAGGCCAAGGCCAAGGCTGACAAAATCTGGCGTCGACCCCGGCCTCGACCCAATCCCTGGTTTACACACAAAGTGACATATTTATGAGTTAACCTTTCTGATAAAAAAAGAATAGGAATCATACTGCACAGGGGATTTATAGAGATCTGTAACTTCCATAATAAAATTGCACCAAATATGGTACCCTGCTCTTTTGCCAGATGAGACAATTTCAAAAACAAAACTTTCTTCCAGTCATCATCTCCTTTTTTGTTCTTCTTCATACTTCATTTATATATTATTTATCTTATCAATTTGTATGGTACACCAGGGATGTAGTCGGGGCCGACTGTTCCTGAGTCATGAGGCTGCTGGAAAAATATTTTTCCGTAGACATTGTACACGTAACTCGGTCTGAGGCCAAGGCCAAGGCTGAAAAAATCTGGCCTCAAGGCCGGCCTCGACCCAATCCCTGGTTTACACACAAAGTGACATATTTATGAGTTAACCTTTCTGATAAAAAAGAATAGGAATCATACTGCACAGGGGATTTATAGAGATCTGTAACTTCCATAATAAAATTGCACCAAATAAGGTACCCTGCTCTTTTGCCAGATGAGACAATTTCAAAAACAAAACTTTCTTCCAGTCATCATCTCCTTTTTTGTTCTTCTTCATACTTTATTTATATATTATTTATCTTGTCAATTTGTATGGTAATTAATATAATTCATTCATGCCCTCACTCATTATCAATTATTTTGTTCGATTAGGTGAGTAGGTACATATACATATTTTTTTCCTTTCTTTTTGTTTTATTTATTCATTGTTGTAGTTGGTCCTTCCAGCGAGTCATCACAGCCCGTCACTCCGGCAGGCCCAACCACCATGTTAACCCCCACGTTAGCCAGGACTTACAGGGGCTCTCACTAAGTGATAAACCAATGGTAAGTCTTTTGACTTCTATCATATTTTATGAACTTGACTCTTTTCTCAGCGTGATACTTGCTGGAGTCAAATATGAATATCGTTAACACATCTTTTTTCATTGTATGCATACTTCTTCTTTCTTTTTTTTTCTTTTTTTTTACAAAAAACTGTATTCTCAGATATTTGTATTATATTTATAATTTGCATTCAAAAACTCATATTATTTATTAGTCAAAAGAATCTTTCATAAAATTCTAATAATTAGAAGAATTGTGTTTGATCTTTTATTGTGTTATATAGGCAATAAGTTGGAATACATTAGTGTGTAATGGAATTCATACGAAAAGAAAAATGGTGTGAAAATCCTGAAAAAAAATATGTGATTTAATGTGATAAATCTAAATTATGAAAATAAAAGATGTCTGCTTTTTACATTTTCTTGTTTTTGGATGGGTTTGTTGTAAAGGATTTTGTTTAATTAGACAAAGGGTTAGCATGTTTGTCCACAATGTCAGGCGTTAATCCGTTGAAGACTAGACACAAGATATCTTGTCGCCAGGTCTATGAGAAATGCATGTTAAAGCAAAATCAAACCGCCTTCAATGGGTTAAAACAAACTGTGAATGTGTACATGCCATATAAACTTGCAATGTTGCTTTTTGTGTAATCACCACCAAAAAAAATAAATTAATAAATCAGACCTCTTGTTTTAATTTTTAGAAATTGAGCTTTGCATGCAAAATAACATGTTTTTAATCATTCTAACTTCATATTAACAAACACTAATGATGTAACAAGATAAAGTCTTGCATAATTATTGTAGCACAAGTAAAGTTGAGTTTTAAAGTGATTCAAAATTTGACAATGTACAATGATGTTCTAAAATAACACAGCCAGAGTCTTTCTGCAGATTCTGTTGGAAAAGCTAAGATAACTTCTTTTTTATAACCCTGCAATATTAGGTAATATCCTGATGAAATTTATTTGACAGTAACAATTCCTTAGTATATCATGAAATGTCTAGCTGTTAAGAAAATGTCTTCAAGTATTTGCAGCATTTTACAATATAGGTATAGGTAATCTTAAGTGTTATAAAGAAATCTGCAGAAAACTAGATTTTCTGGTTTTATTTCATAACGTCATTGTGTGTTGTCAAGTTTTATATCATATATACCTATAATTGTTATTGATATAAATTGTTATATTAAGATTTGAATGAATGTGGTGATTATTTCATGTTTTGTCGTCAGAGTTCAGAACAGATGGCCCAGATGCTGCAGGTATAGTCTTAACATTTTAACACTCGGTGTCTTTAATCCATAGCCAAGTATTTTCCTACCTCGCTTCTTAGACGGTGCATCCTCCGCTGTCTGGTCTTTGGGGTATCTGTGGGTCAAAGTTTAGTAACGTAGCCTAGTTGCACACCACGCTCCATGCTTATGGTTTGAATTATGTTGAGAGAGAGAGAGAGTGTGTGAGGGATTTTAATTGGATTTGGTTGGAATCTTTTCACACTGAATACTGTAGAAGTGGAAATTTTTAACTTTATACTTCAATATTTTGGCTGATTTTTTTGTTCATTAAGAGAACCAGGATTAAAAAAAACAACTTACAGCAGGGAATCATTTTCTGGTATCACATCACAATTTCGGATGCAGTTTTGGTATTACTGCTACATGTATATTTTTGGACGTGTAGCTGCAGTTTTGCTCCAGTGAACTTTGTAGAAATTTGTACAAAATTTTGTCAAATTTTGGCAAGCACCAGAATTTAAACACTTACCCATTTGACGTCTTGTTACTTGCACAGGAAAGGAACTTAAAGGTCATTGACATGATTGCGGGGAATCAAAAATGCCCTTAGAACCAAACTGGTTGAAAGATATACCAAAGATACACTAGCTGGTGTTTATCTTCTGGTTGGAAGGATTTATTTTGAGTTTATTTACTTATTAAGGAAAATCACGTGTGAACATACCCATACTGAATTACTCTTGTGCCCCAAGAGAAATTAATCCCTGAGAAAGCTACACAACAAATTTTCCCACTGCAAGGTATACTGATGGTAGTTCTTTGAAATGAGTCAACATTTGGCTACAAAATTTTCACAGCACAATCCTTGCATGGTTTACTTAAGTCAAGAATAGTTTTACTCCAAGTTGAGGACTACCTCCAATCATGCTATTTACCTATAATTTCATTCCAATTTGAAGCCAGTATGTCATTGAATTATCTCTTATTCATCACTGAGCAAGTTCAAGAACATCCACTCCCACCCCCCCCCCCCGAAAAAACTAGTGTGACAATTTCCACTTTTGCTGTATGGTAATTGGGATCATTACAAATTTTTACTCTGAACATGTCCAGTTATTATCAAATAATGCATCTATCATTACAAGGTGTCTTGGCAGCTGTCGTCATGGCAACTTAAAAGATTTTCTCTGTCACTCTACATTGTAATTTGTGTATTCAAGACATTGCTTAAATTCCAGGCATTGCTTGCATTCCAGCCAGTTGATGACAGGTGGTTTGAATGCGTTCATCAGTCATGACATCATCTTCATCATGGGCATTATATTATGCTTTTGACGCACTTTTGATTAAATGTACACAAAATATCCCAAGTTATCCAGACATTGTACTTTTGGATAATTAAGGACAGGACCACCCCAAAACACATTCTTTATAGATATGATTTGTACAGATAACTCATACCGAGGCAGATATATCCTAATTTTAGGTTGCAGTATGAACAGGAAAGTCAAACATTGCAATTTTTAATGTCATGATTTTTTTCCCAGTGAGAATGGCCCTTTCTGTACGATTTCCTTCATGCAACCAGCTTGTCTCTGAATGCCAATTTATGAGTTTGTGTGCCATGGGTTTGGGTTTGGGTTTGGCAAAGGGAGCTATTCCTAGAGGAAATTTTGAACAGATCCATTTATGCCAGTGCCCTGTGACCAAGTAATCTGGATAATGCCATGCATGCTCATGATCATGTCTGTATGAACACAACTGGAATGTGAATGTGACAGTACATGGAACCATGGCATTGTGGAATGTTATATACAATATAAATATTCATATACTATCCATGGTGGAGGAAATAAATCTTTTCTTGCTGATTGCTGTTGAGATATATTGACATACTACATGTATATCTCATGTCATTTTCTTTCTTTACTCATATTATATACTCATATCTTCAAGCATCTTAAATGACCTTCTGTATTTAACGTTGAGCTTTTAAATACTATAAAAAAAATTCCTTGAGGATTTAATATCTTAATCTAATCTATATATTTTATTATTATTATTATTATTATTCTGCAAAAAGTGATGACAAGTATTTGCTTCTTTATGTATCCTTGTCTCTTAAAGTGATAGGCTAACATTGTGGAGCTTCAATTTAAAAAATTGTCAAACTTTGATATCTGTGCTACATAGTAGTGTTCAAATGGACAAATAAACACCCTAGAATACAAAAGTTTGGAAAGTTACACTGCCAATGGCAAGTTATGCATGAATAAACAATTAGAACTCGGGGCGAGTTTTAATAGCCTCGGTGTACACACAGTAAGTCTATGGGAGGAAATGGGCAAGTGAATCTGGTCAACTTACGATTTTCACTTTTTTAAAGCACTAAATAATCATTTTGAAATACAATTTTTTTCAGGGCTTCATTTTTAGACCTCATCAAAGACACTGGTAGCATGGGGAATCATGTGGCTCAGATTTTTTTTAACCGTGGTAAATGTTAGCCAATACCTTTAAGTCTTGTAATGTCCTAGTAATAATCATCTTCCAAATATATTCCAGGGAGACCAAGTATGGTTGAATCTTATATCATCTCTCAGGGTGTGTCGAGATCTATAAACTAAAAACTGCGTAGACTGTATGTGTACAGCTGCACAGTGAATTACATTAAATAAAATCATGGGATAACACTAAGTTTGTAGTGTGTCTGCTAGATGCATGTGTAATAGGCAATTTTTTGAAGCTAGTTGTAGAGTTGATTTCAGACATGAAAGAGACAGTGCTACCCTTCCTTATGTGTAATTCTCAGTAGTGACAAAAAGATAGTGGAGTAGATGATAGATAGATAGAGAATATGAGTAAAAGTCTCTGCACCTGAAAATCTCTGTTCATGTGTAATTGTGTGAAATTAAATTGAAATGTCACCTTACAAGTGCTATGCAATATTTGATTTATGTGACGGTCAATTATCACCCCAGAAATATTGCCGATAAAATTATCGTTGTGATGATTAACATGTAATCAAATGCCTGCAGTAATGCCCTTGGCATTGCTATTAGAGGCAGTTGTGCACATTTACCATGAATTTCCCAAGCTTGTGCCCATCACCTAGCCTTGCCTGAACTCGCTAGGAAAACACTCCCATTTAACTATTACCTGATAGTATGAATTGAACACAATTTTCAAGGATACTTTTCAATTGTGCCTGACATATATCTGTGTTCCCCTAGAACCCTTAAAAAAACAGGATTTCCCATGAAAATCGGAAAGTTCTGTGTATGAACTGCACAGGCATGGGCTCATATTTTGAGCAATATCACACTTTTATGATATATTGAGTGAGGTGTCAATCAATATTGCATATTTGAAATTGTTTAAATATGTGTAAATTTGATACTATCAAAGTACGAGCCAACACCACATCCTACTAACAAATCACTCTAACATCTTTCAATTTGTATAGTCAACTCTGTCTTACTTGTTTTGTGGATAGAACAGGAGAATAAATTTGTAGTTTCGTATTTCAAAAAGATCATGCTGCATTGTTTGCAATGCCGAATCAGGCAACTTGGGTTACTTAAAAATGGAAACCCTACAGTCATGCAGTATTATGGGTTTATAAGTACTGCATTATAAATTATGCTAAACTTTTCATATTCATCTTATTTTTCCCATTTTCCTAGGCTGGTGGTACAATGTTTGCATCGAAGGAGACGTTTGAACTGTTAAATCGGGTCAACAGTGGCGGCCTATCAGCAACGTATCGATTCCCGCGATCCACATGCATCTACTCAACAACCATGGTAGCAGTCGAAGTGACATTCACAAATAATAGTAATGCCAAAATACAGAACATTAGTGTAGGTAAGTAAGTTGAGAGTTGTCTTATGGTAAACACGAGGGTTGTTGTGAAAAGGGTACTTGACCATTAATCAAGCAATGTAAATCTGTTAGAACAATGTATAAGTGTACATTTCACAAAATGGCTGATACTAAAGTAATTGTATCACTAATATGTCTTGAAAATATATTATTTGCAGTTGTATGTGCATAAAGTAAAGAAAACATGTGACATTTTAATGTGATATATCATAAACATGAAATAATTAGTAACCCACAGAATTTTGAGGAAAGTTTTGGAATTAACCAAAATGATTAGTGCGTATACACTATGTCTATTTTATGGTATTTTGAATTTTTGAGAATTTCACAATATGTTTTAACACATTCCTGATTACAAAAATAACAACACATGATTAACTCACTCACTTGTGACAATAAATTTATGTAACCATGATAACATTACATGTTACAAAAATCTTTAAGCAAACTTGCCCCAGAGCAAACATAAGTGTTGTTTCAAAGTGACTGTATGCCCAAATGAGGTAAGAAAGTTTTTTTCTGTTTTTTTTTATGTTTGTTTATGTAGTGATTAGCATAAGGAACCTTCAAATTGTTCATATATGTCCACCATGTTGCTGACTTTCATATCATTAATAAAATTTCTTTGCAGGAGATACAAAATTAGCAGCAGGAATGAAAATGCACAACTTCTCAGAAATAACCAATCTTTCGGTTGGACAGTCCTCGTCTGCAAGTCTGGGTATCGATTTCAGGGATACAACGCAACCGGCAAATTTTGAAATATGGTGAGTGTTTGTCACTGTAGTTTGATGAAGCCTCTAGCTCTTAAAGGTTAGTGACATGATTGGGAACACTTTAAAATGCCTCAAGAACCAAATGAGTTGAAATATATACCAACTATACACTAGCAGGAGTGGATCTCCCACCTGGGAGGATTTGTCTGTAATTTGTTTACTTAAGGAGAATCAAGCATATCCGAGTACAATAAAAATAAGCCCCATAGAGGGCCACACAGCAGGTTTCCTTGCTATGAGTGATATTGACATTGTTTATTTTAGAATGAGTCAACGTTTGACTACAAGATTTTCACAGGAGAATCCTTGCATAGTTTACTTAATTCTAGAGTAGTTTCAGCCAAAGTTGAGGACTACCCCCAATCATGTCATTTACCTATAAAAGGCAGGAAATCTCATTTGCAGTGCTCCAGAAATGCAGCAACATATCACTCATGCCTGTAGGCTATTTATGAAGGATATTTAAAAGGGCGCTTTTTACTTGCACAATTTTTTGAGATGTGCTGCAGCGTGTCAAAAAAATTGTGGAATTAAAAGTTCTTTGGCAATTAGATATATTGTTGCGACATGATACGTACATCAACGTCAAGGGCATGTTCTTAGCTTTCAAATACCATTTGTTCTTTTCAGTTTTGCTTGCTTTAATCGTGAGATATGTTGTTAACAACAAAAGGGTAAAAATCACAATTGTGCCACTTTTACTAGGGACTGTAGTAAAAGTGGCGCATTTGTGATTTTACCCTTTCATTGTTAAATATACATATCTCAAGATTGAAACAAGGAAATTGAACAGAACAGATGATATTTGAAAGCTAAAACTATGCCCTTGACATTGATGTAAGGTACATGTCACAAGAGTATTTTTTAATTGCCAAAGAGGGTGTTTCACTTGCACAATTTTTTTGAGATATGCTGTCTAAGAATTCTCCTATATGGTTAAAGAGAATGATCGGTATTGGTATATAATGTATGAATATTTCTTATGTAAAGTAAATAATCTATTTCTTATGAATAGTAGGTCTTGTGAATATACAGTGAAACCTGTCTATAGTGAAAACCCAAGGGACACAAAAAAGTGGACTTTATTGACATGTGGCTGCTATAGACAGGTTGTTTAGCAGAGAATCATCTTAGTGGCCACTATAGACAGGGTGGCTGGTTATAGGGAGTTGGCCACTGAGACAGGATTGTCTCTATTTAAAAGTGTGTGTAAACACTCCGACTCCACATGTATTGTTACCATTTCAGTCTGCTTTAATCCATTTCTGTGCTTGTTTTCCTGTTGTTCTTTGGTTTTCCTCACTTGTCAACTCTTCTGTTTATTTTTCCTCATCCACGTTTGCTCTCAAATGTTTTCTACATCTTCATGATCTTGTCTCCATTCTGTTTGTGGATATGGTCTTTCTCCTCATATGAATTTTATAATTAATTATGATGTTTGTACTTGTTCATTGTAGTACTGAATCACGGAAGTTCCCCGTAACCATCAAAGCACCAATAGGAGAGTTGTTGCAACCAGTGGCTATGAATGAACGAGAATTTTTAGCTCAACAAGGTAAGGCTGTTGTGGAATTTTCTTTTCTTTTTTTTGAAATATTCACAGAACATTAGTGCAAGAAATAATTTGAAGGAATGTGATGTGATGACATGGTTGCATTTTGTATTTATCGCATTTTGAGGTAAATTCATTCAATCAGAAATGAGAAATGTTGACATTTTAAAGACAGACAACTTTAAAAGTTTTCTTGTGTGCGTGTCTTTCTGTTTAGTAAAGTATGCCTTTGATTTGAATCAAGTACTGGTTTGAACTAGAACTGAGAGTTAACAGGTTACATTTTCCTTCGTTGATTGCAAACTTCACGAAATATGTATACCAATCTCCCTGAATTCTTGTATTTTTCTGATACAGGCAAGCTAACAGGCATGCACGAGAATTCTGATAAAGCGGACATAGCGACGACCAACAGGGAAGAGAAATCTTTAATAAAATGTGTTGGGGAGACTGCAAATGTTCAGATAGTTCCTGCCAGTGATCCAAGTAAACTAACATACAGGTAATTTCTACTCAAAATTTTCATTTTTAGCTCACCCAAGCCAAAGGCTCAAGTGAGCTATTGCGATCGCTTTTTGTCCATTGTGTTGCGTGTGTCGTTCGTCCTGCGTAAACTTTTTCACATTTTCATCTTTACTTTAAAACTCACAATTGGATTTAGACCAATTTTGGCAAAAAATGATCTGTAGGGGGAGAGGATTCAATGTTACGCTTGCCCCCCCCCCCCCACATCTTCTCTGGATCCAGAAATAATTCAACGACGTCACATTGTGTCTAGATACATGTACCCCTATATCGTCCCTGGGGTAACATCACCTCATATCTCAAGTTTTGATGAAAATGAGATTTTTATCTCATTTTGTAGCTAACAAGCCAGATTTTATTTTGTCCAAATCCGAAATTTAAAATCTCAAAAATAGAGCCTTTGTGGCCAGACGAAATGATGGCTATCCCATCTGTTACTGTGTCAAGGCAGCGGAACATTTAACATTTTTGAGATACAAGGTCTTGACACCCCAGGGATGATATGTGACAAATGATTGTTCTTCATGACATTTCTAAGGGTGGCCCTGTTTGGCCCCTGGGGGGGGGGGGGGCTGATATGTTCCAGGAAGGACCCGATATGGTAAATTCACATTTACACCTTCTTTTAAAGTGTGTGATTGGACTTAGACTACACTTGACATGAATCATCCTTTGGGGAAGGGCAATCAAGGTGCCCTCACTTGTGAATAATTCAAGCCCGGGGGGCCACTGCCATTACAAAATTTACACCATGCACGTGTATGGACTTTCAAAATGGACCCTAAACAAGTAATTAACTGCAGATCTCAGAATACCCTAAACAAGTATTCAAGTCTGAAAAGATACCCTTTTAAAGTAAACTTTTGTTAAAGGTATACCCTTTTTTCCTGATTTTGATACCCTTTTCACTGTACGTCACATCGTCCCACCGTGAAAAACAACCCTTTTTATGCATTTTTTCACATGCGCATGGTGTACACGTTGTAATGGCAGTGCCCCCGCCAGGGAATTAAAGTCATTCATGACAGTTCACAGGGTTATTGCATTGAGAACTCCAGACAGATATAACACATGGGAGGTTGGGGGGGGGGGGTGGTGACAGGGAAAAAATATATGTCATCCTAATAAAACAAAGTGTTCAGATTTTAACTAAACTTAGCAGAATCATCCATATGGCAAGAAAATCCAAAGTTTTTCAAATGGTTCTGGTGGCCCATTGGTGCCTAGATATTGGGCTGCAAGGGTCGAAACTGTGTATAACTTCTAGTGTTGATTTGTATAAACACTGGATAGGTCTTCATGTATGGTATATAATAAATATTTTTGTATGTGTATACGTCAGATGCACATAGAAATGTAAGAGTGTGCAGTCTTTCATCAAAACTTAACAAGAGCCATTCATGCAGTCCTACATCATTACACAAATGCTTGCTCTCAAATGCCTCACTAAAGACCTGTCCAATGCTTCAAAGAACTATGTTATCATTGTGACATTCAGGACATCTGCTATAAACTGTGATCTAGCTTATTGTGCCTTGACAGGTTTGACTTATTTTTCATCTCGTATATATTTATTTATATATGAATTAAATAGTCAATAAATTAATTTATTAATCTTTTTTTAAATGTATTTATTTATTTATTTATTTGTTTATTTAATCATTTATTTATTTGTGTGCGTGTTTACAGATTTGCAGCCAGGACCATATCAGCCGGCACGAACACTCTACTGACAGTGCAAGTTGTGAGCGAGGGCAAGGCGAGAATCACGGTCAACTGTGAGAAGATGGTCATAGGTAACATGCTGGTCAAAGACATCAAGAAGGCCCTCGGGAAAGCATGATGGCACCCCTAGAAACTAAATGAACTGGACCATGTGTAATGCAGTCATAGGTAGTCAGATCGCACCAATTGCAAGTATGGCAGGGTAATGGGGAGGGGGTGGGAAGTGGGAGGGCCAGGGACACATGATGAAATTCTTGATCTATTGCACACCCTTCGAAACTAAATGAATTTGACCATGTGTAATGCAGTCATAGGTAGTTGGATCATTGAAATAGTTTAAATTATGACAGGGCAATTTTTTTTTTTTTCGGAGGGGGGGGGGTTGAGAGAGATGCATAGCTTGGATTTAATTGGTAAACACAATGATAGATTGTGTCGAGGAATGGAAGGTGTGTTAGCACTGGTACAGAATTGCCAAGCTGTGTTCACATTCGAAAAGGATGTAAATTCATAATTATACAGTCTTTGTACTTTGATGTAATCAAGTCAAACTGATAAATATTATTGATTTATTCCACGCTTAAATGTTTTATTCCAAACATCACTGTAAAGGTGGTGTTTTTTAAATTGTAATTTGAAACATTCCAAAACATCTCAATGAAATCATTATTCAGTTTTACTTAATCAATCATGTTTTGTTGTGATCAATGTTGGCATTGCATGAGTGTCCGACCTCATAATATTTGTAATGATTCCAGAAAGCATTATTAGGCACTCTGTGTTAATTGGTATAACAATACATACAGATATAGTATACAGTGTATCTTTTAGCTATGTGAATTTTCAATAGTGATTCATTGTGGATAACAAAAGTACTGAGGTACAGAATAGTTGTAGAACTCTTTTATATCATCATACCTTACAGACACTGTTTCAATATTTGTCAAGGCAGTCATGTGTGTAGTAAATACATTTCTTATATTACCAACTTGTAGCTTAGTTATTTATATGATTACTAGTATATAGATAGACGTCAAGCTATAGTAGTTTTATAGTATATAGATTAAATGTGATGGCTTATCCAATGAGACAATAAAATGTCTAATTGATTGACTGTCGTAGACCCTATATATGGCTAAAGGCTAAGTCACACTGTGCCGTCTAACGATTCCGTCTGCCTCCGTCTAAAATATTTACCTTGGACGGTGTCAGACGGTGGCAAATGAAATACAATAGAATGGAACAGAACAGAAAAGCACCGTCTTTCAAACGTCTAGATACGTTTGTAATCCAGTTGAAAAACAAATTAAAAAGTCCAGTAAACGTTTAATAAACGTACACGTTCGTTTTTCAGACGGAACAGTGTGACTTAGCCAAGACATTTTACTATTCACTAACTGTTGTGCCTGCTTTTGGACAAAGAATATGCCACAATGTCATTAATTGAAATATTTCAAGTTCAAGTTTGATTTATTTGATTCCATTCATATTCACAGTAGAAAGATAATTCTATTCATATATACAGTTAAAATACAAATACAATATTTAAGAAGATAAAAACACGACATAATACAAGGTAGTAATTTTGATACACAATCAAACAGTACATAGATGGAAGCAGGGTAATTATATGTGGAATATGACATAAACCATTAATTAATGTACACTCATGGAAACAAAAAAGGCTTCTTTGTATTGAACTTATAAGCTGGGAGTTGATTTTATACTTTGGTTAAACTAAAAACTCAAGGAATATATGAAAACAATCCATCTTTAAGTAATCCTGCACAAGGTACCATGACAATTTTATTGACATTTCTTTCTACTAACTCATATTTTTTGTATCACATTAATTATAAATGAAATATGAAGTCTACATATCAACTGGATTAACATGTATATAAGATATCTTAATTTCATGGTCTGTATGCACATAACATGAAGGTCAAAGACGCTTTCAGTACCACATGCAGAACAAATACATAGAATGTATTCAAGTTCTTTTGCAATAGCATTGAGTAGGTTACTTAGATACTGTATATGGGCAATTCCGCGAAAAATGTTACCCGATCTCAAACTCATGAAATCTGTAATGGTTCCAAAAATATATGTGCTACAGTGATAAATTTTGTATCACACAATAGAACTCATCGAACTCTTTAATTTGAGTGGTATTTGAATACATTTGAAGTATATAGACATACTTTTCTTCAAAAACCCCATTTTCTTGCAATATTATCGTATCTTTTTTGAAAAATGCACAATCTTTGAGTCTCATTATTTCACATTGAACAGCACTTCAGAATTAATTTACAGTAGTTCATAGTTAAGAAAGGACCAAAAATTACTAAAATTAGCTTTACATTAGTTATCAAATGCTTTTAAGTTTAAATATAAGGACCTAAAAAAGTGGTCCGAGGTGTAATGTCCGTAACGCAAAATTTATGGTCCTGTATGGGTTATACTGAATCTGTTGTACATAATTGTCATCCTACAACTTAAACAGGTCCTCAGCACCCATTTCAGAAGAAAATTGGCTTCACTTCATGCTTAAGCTCACAAAATTTTTGACAAATGCGTTGGTAGGTGAAAAGTCATGTCCAAAAAATGTAATGTCCGTAACGGCAAGCATTATGTGTGATAACTACCAAACGATAAATAGAAACTAATTCAAATTTTAACTGTTAACACTTCAGGGTGACCTGTTTGAGATTACCACAAATAGGTTCAGAATGATAATGATGGTTTCTAGAAATAAGCCCCCAAAGTGTCTGAATGTAATGTCCGTAACGCTGGAACTGCCCATATGCTATATATTTCACAACATGTATGTTTGTGATGTTACTTCATCACGGAATAGGCTAGAGTGTATTTTCATGATTTTAATCACTTTACACTAGTATGTAGATATATCAGGTTGTAAACATTTTCGCGGTTGTTTATTTGCAAAATTTATAAATGAAATACCATGAAATATTCAGCGTATTCAGTAACAGGACTTTATACCAATACAACTGTTGTTTTTCACATGTCCGTAACATACCCAACATCTCAATTTCATTTGGTATTATTGAGACAACATGAGTTTGTAAAACAAGTGCGTGAAAGGTGAAAGCTCAACATAAATTTACACTGAATACAAGCTCAATCATGTGTACTTGCTATAATGGCCACCTGTCTGTAACGGCTGTCTGTTTATAAAGACCATGTATTTGAGTGTAAAGACATGATAAATGTATGCTGGTCAGTGCACTTCATACATCATTGAGTCAATACAGAAATATCATCCAGTCAAGGGCTTTTGTTTTCTTAAAATGGTCTTTATACAAAGGTTGTACCATATGACTTATATTCTTAACTCTTTGCCTGCCATATTCAACGTTTGTACCAATTATACAATTAAATTAGACAATTAATTAATACCTTTCTCTCTAGGAAAACAGTAAGACAATATAATGTGTGTAGAATAATCAGAACCTTTTCTTCTTTTATACTATACAGAACTGTTTGTATCAGCATAGAAATTAAAAAGAACCATCTACAACTTGTTTTGGTACAAACCGATTTGACTTGCAAAAGGTTAAATGTATGTAAGATCTGCTTTCTAATCCAGTTTGGGAACCAGTTCTAACTGGATCCCAGATGACAATGAACTGGTTGAGGACCAGTTATACCCATTCTCAAGGCTGTTAACCTTCTTAGTCCTTGGCAGTGATAGCCCCATACTAAAAAGTGCACAAAAGTTAATGTTTGGGACTAGGAGAGTTAAAGAATGCAATCTCTAAGATTCATCGTCTTTCACAATTAAACTAGCGCATGCTATCAAAGTCCACCATGTTGAGTGTGGGATATAATACCCTCAGTTTTGCACAAATAAAAACAACAAAAAAATTATTAGAAAACCTGGCTACATATTGTAACCCCTTGTGACTGTGACAAGAAGAAAAATCAGCATTTAGATATTTTCATACGTGTGAAATACAGTATTGTGTCTGTTTCCTGCCAAACTATACAATATATAGTCACGTCAGTGCAAGAACGCCCTTAGACGCCTTTCCCCCATAAACCTGTCAGTGCAGAAAGGCCCTTACAGGAACATGTGCGCGTGTATTCTAACGGCATTACTGCGGTCATATGCATGTTCCGTTAGGGCCTTTCCGCACTGACGCGCACGTTCCATACGGGCCTTTCTGCACTGCCGGGTTTATGAATAAAGGGCATCTAAGGGTGTTGTTGCGCTGACGCGACAATATATGTTTAGATATTCTCGATGTGGTCAAAAGGTAATGTTACTAGACTAAGAATTCTACGTGCAGGTGTCGGGACCAAGATTTGGATCTGTTATTTGTTCTACATTGGTTCAATTCAGAAGTTGATCCAAAATAAGACTTGCATCAGGTCTAGAGGCCACTCTTGACAGCATCACTGCAGACATGTGAAGAAAACAAAATCCTATGAAAACGCTGAGAGTACTAATATCTTTTATGTGATTATTATTATTGTGTGCATTGAATAATTTGTTATTATTCAGCTTATAGTTAAACTGTTTATTTGTGTGGTAATGCAAAAAGTACTTATATTATAGTTAATAATGAAATAAAAGAATATATACATGTAATATACAGTAAACTCTCTGCATATATCTGTTTTCTTTCCATGCATTATTGTTGTCAACTGTTCAGAACTCGTGCGCCTGGCAGAATGTCGTTAGCAAATGCTCTAGATAAGCAAAATGTGGTTAACAGTATATTGTCTTAAAATTGAAAATGAAGAAACTTATTCCATATTTCTGCCTAAAATACTGATAGATAGACGTCAAAGACCACAATACTTTAATTGAATGTGAAATAAGCAAATGGTTTTCATGTTACAAACAATTTACTGTTAACATTTTGCTGAGAGCATTTGCTAACGACATTCTGGCAGGCGCACTATGAAACTAACACCATTCCTATACATACGAGTGTTTCCAATTCCATTTCATCCTATCCTGCTCAATTTTCTTCCCCTCTTATTTCTTATTGAAGACGATAAACGTAGTATCACTCTGTTACACTACTTCATAAAGCTAGAAACTGCTCTTTCAACACTGTAAAACTAAAGGACAGTGACATGATTGGGAGAAATAAAAAAGCCTCTAGAACCAAACTGGTCAAAAGATATACCAATGTGTACACCAGCTGGAATGTATCACTTGGCTGGAAAGATTTGTCTTGAATTTGTTTACTTAAGGAGAATCAAGTATGATCATACCAGTACAGAATTTCTTTCGTGCCCCAATAAAAATTAGTCCCATAGGAAGCTACACAATAGATTTGCCTGTCAAAATGGATACTGATGGCAGCAGTTCTTTTAAAATGAGTCAGCATTTGACCACAACATTTTCACAGCAGTATCCATGTATAGTTTACTTGATTGTAAATTAGTATTACCCCAAATTGAGGACCATCTTCAATCGTGTAATTTACCTTTAACATAAGGAATTACCTAAACCTCAGTTGTCTAGGTAGAGGATATTGTGTAGTAAATAACTGAGAGAGACGAAGTGATTTTGCATTCTTCACATACAGAACAGACTTCGAGGAAGCAAACGGGGTTAAGCAGGTGAGAAGTTACAGTACGGTGTGAGTGGGGTGTGAGTGGGACATGGTGAGAATTTGGATTATATTAACGATGGAATGGCAGGGATGCTAGTTTTTAGCCCGAATTTAGCTCATGGCAATTAATTTTCAGGCCATATTTCAGGCTTTTGGAGTATAAAAACGTGTCAATTTTGGGTGTTTTTGCAAGCTGTTTTATACATTCATACTGGTATCCCTGATGATAGGATGAAGAAGATTATGATGGAAGTAGCATAAGTTTGGATGAATGGGGAATGAGGTTGAGAAGAGGAAAGATGAAGATAAGAAGAGGTAGATGAAGCAAATGAGACAGATGATTGTTGTGAATGTATAACTGCTTAATCAAAATGCAGACGGTGGGGGGGGGGGGCTACCATGAAGATGATAATGAAAATAGAAACTGAAATGGGAAAGAGGAGGAAGAGGATGGATGGGAGGAGAGGGAGGAGGAAGAGGATGGATGGGAGGAGAGGGAGGAGGAAGAGGATGGATGAGAGGAGAGGGAGGAGGAAGAGGAGGAAGAGGATGGATGGGAGGAGAGGGAGTAGGAAGAGGAGGATGAGATAAAGAGGGAGGAAGACGAGGAAGAGGAGGAAATGTATGAGGTTGGGGAAGAGCTTTACAAGGATAGTGAGATATTCATTGCATGTGTCAGGCAAATAGATGTGACAAGGAAGTAAAGAGAGAAGATGGGGGAATGACTGACATGTGCTCTGGTGACGATTGTTGCAGCACCATATGCCAATGTTGAACCTGACTCCCAACACTATCCCTAACCTTAAACCTAAAACCCTAACCTAATCTTTCAGCTAGCCTGTACTAAAAAGCCAGTGATAATCCTACCCCTTACCTCCACCCCCACCACCACCACCACCATCTCCACCTTTCGGAGCTTCCGCTGCTGGAGCAGTTGTCGTTTGGGAGGCATGTGTCTGATTTGTTTGGAGCTTGTGTCGTTATTGGCCCCACCTCCACCTTTTCGGATGCTTCCGCTTGCTGGAGCAGTTGTCGTTGGAGCATGTGGCGTGCTGAGCTTTGTGTCGTTATTAGGCCCATCCTCACCTTTCGGAGCTTCCGCTGCTGGAGCAGTTGTCGTTGGAGCATGTGTCGTTGTTTGAGCTTGTGTCGTTATTGGCCCACCTCCACCTTTGGACGCTTCCGCTCCTGGAGCAGTTGTTGTTGAGAGCATGTGTCAGGGTTGTTTGAGTTTGTGTCGTTATTGGCCCACCTCCACCTTTGAGCTTCCGCTGCTGAGCACGTTGTCGTTGTCGAGCATGTGTTCTGTTTGTTGTTTGAGCTTGTGTCGTTATTGGCCCACCTCCACCTTTTGGAGCTTCCGCTGCTGGAGCAGTTGTCGTTGGAGCATGTGTCGTTGTTTGAGCTTGTGTCGTTATTGGCCCACCTCCACCTTTTGGAGCTTCCGCTGCTGGAGCAGTTGTCGTTGGAGCACGTGTCGTTGTTGGAGCTTGTGTTGTTATTGGCCCACCTCCACCTTTTGGAGCTTCCGCTGCTGGAGCAGTTGTCGTTGGAGCACGTGTCGTTGTTCGAGCTTGTGTCGTTATTGACCCACCTCCACATTTTGGAGCTTCCGCTGATGGAGCAGTTGTCGTTGGAGCATGTGTCGTTGTTCGAGCTTGTGTCGTTATTGGCCCACCTCCACCTTTTGGAGCTTCCGCTGCTGGAGCAGTTGTCGTTGGAGCATGTGTCGTTGTTCGAGCTTGTGTCGTTATTGGCCCACCTCCACCTTTCGGAGCTTCCGCTGCTGGTGCAGTTGTCGTTGGAGCATGTGTCGTTGTTTGAGCTTGTGTCGTTATTGGCCCACCTCCACCTTTTGGAGCTTCCGCTGCTGGAGCAGTTGTCGTTGGAGCATGTGTCGTTGTTTGAGCTTGTGTCGTTATTGGCCCACCTCCACCTTTCGGAGCTTCCGCTGCTGGAGCAGTTGTCGTTGGAGCATGTGTCGTTGTTTGAGCTTGTGTCGTTATTGGCCACCTCCACCTTTCGGAGCTTCGCTGCTGGAGCAGTTGTCGTTAGGAGCATGTGTCGTTGTT
>JZLH01S0348641.1:12415-14915 GCA_001188425.1 Eucidaris tribuloides
TACTTGAGGAGAATCAACCATAAACATAGGAGTATCTTAATTTTTACCGGGGACGATAAAAATAAGCCCCATAGAGAGCCACACAACAGGTTTCGGTGCTACGAGCGATATTGACATTGTTTATTTTAGAATGAGCAGAAGTTTGACTACAAGATTTTCACAGGAGAATCCTTGCATAGTTTACTTGATTCTAGAGTAGTTTCAGCCCCAAGTTGAGGACTATCCCCAATCATGTCATTTACCTTTAAGGTAAAAGTGCATTCTTTATTGTCGTTTCATTTTTTTCTGGGCAAAGTAAAGATACCGTCTGTATGTTCCTCAAAATGTTCACTACGCGTTTAAAAATGCATTAGTTGTTAATTCATATTACTTGTTGCAGTACTTCCGGGTGGTGAGTTGCAACTTTGGCTGGGTTTACCAATGTCACAGTAATCCCATCTGGTGTTATTAGACGCAGTGTAGCACCAAGCTTGTTCATCAAAATCGGGGTTACGGCAGTAATTATGGTCGCCCAACCCATGGCCCGGGCAGTCGTCGGGTGTGAAAGTATGTTGGTGAGGAGTTTGCGCGGTCCACCTCTGGCAGATCAGTCCGCTGGCCGTTGTGGCAACGTTGCCTCTGTAATCCGTGCCGTCACAACTTGTGTAACATTCGATAGAACCTGAAATGAGTTTTTGAAAAATATTCTTATTATTTTCCTGTCACATTGAATTTCGGTTTCTGCAAATGAAAATTTGTTTTGTTCAGTGCTTATAAGCCGACAGGCTAATCAAAGACTACAGTTTTAAAAATAAAAATGAATTCGTAATCCCTACATATGCTCTAAGTGTCTTGATGAGGTCTAAAATGAAGTCTCTGAAAAATAGTGATTTCAAAATTATATACTAGCTTAAAAAAAAGGTGAAATCCACGAGTACTCAGTTTGACCGATTACCATGCCCATTTCTCCCATTGACCTACTGTGTGTAAGATCTGGGCTAATTTAAAACTCCACGCAGAGCAAATTGTCTTCATTCATGCATATCTTGCAAATGACAGTCAATAACTGTCAAACTTTATATTTTAGGGTGTTTATTTATCCATTTAATCAAACTTACTATGTACAATAGAATATCAGGGGGGGTTAAAAATTTGAAGCTCCAAAAATGTAGGCTAAAGTGTTTTAAAAACGACATAAAAGTGAATAAATCTTCACTTGTATCACAGAGAAGTAATTTCAGGTAAATATATCACGTGAGAACAAATTAAATATCTTTCAATCCTCGTGATGTTAAAGTCGACATTAATAAGATATCGAATGCAATTCGAGTAGAAGGAAACTTACCCTGCTGCTATACTGTATTTGAAATTAAAAGTGGAATGAACCCAAGACATCTACTTGCATTCAATGAATAGATAGCAATAATGAGAATGCAAAGTGTAAAAGTTGAGGAAATTTGAATTGATGATCGTTTCAAGAGGTATGAAATTTCAAATTACTAATCTTATTATGTGCAGGATTCTTAAACTGCAACTCAACCACTTTTTGAGATGAAAAGGTGGAGAACTCCGCCATTGTTTTTGTACACAAATTTAAGTTTTCTGAATTGTCAGTTGAGAAGTAATCACAATTCTTTTAGAAAAAACATGTACAATCATTTATGCTGGAACATAGTAGGACAACAAGCAAGAGGCAGTCAGATATTTCTTTAAAAATAAAAATAGTAGAAAATTTGTGTACAAAGCCAAATGGGGAGTTCTCCACACTTTCATCTCAAAAAGTGGTAGAGTTGCCAATTTAAGAATCCTCCATAATGATGATTAAATAAACTTTCAACAGTCATAACTTTTGAACGGTTCAACCAAATTTGCTCAAACTTTCACTGTATTATTTCTTTTATTGTTCTTCACTCTCTGAATGCAGGAAGATGTTTGAGTTTCATTCCACTTTAAGTTGCTTGGAGCGTCTACATAATTTTCTCACCAGACAATACACGTTCTTTAATTTCCATCACTTGATTTAAGTATCACCTACAAAAACTGGTCCGAGTGAGGTTATAAAATGACTCTTCATTTGATGGTAGCAGGAATGCGCACATATAAAATGCCAGCACTAAAATATCTTAAACAAATGACTGACATTTTCAATTCGAATCATTCCGCGCATATAAAGACTTTGTGTGCTGAAATATCTGTGCTTCCACAAAAGCCATAATATTGAATCTCTCTGCTTCAACTAAACCCCTCAAAAAAGTTCTGCAACTCAACTTTTAGCGTTGATATCTATCTTGGTATCATAACTTATAAGAAACAGTAAGTCATCACTTTTAATCAGACAGATTGAAGACCCGATAGACTAAAGACCAGATAGACCGAATATCGTCTAAAGTGTGTGCGTTTGTACGTTTCCTCTGAATGATGTATGTTGTCTCTATCGTCAAATTCTCCAACCAGGTGCTTACTAAACTGGACAGAGAATTATCTATCCCTTCAAAGACATCTAAGGATTTCCAACTCATGC
>JZLH01S0348641.1:19915-28186 GCA_001188425.1 Eucidaris tribuloides
ATTTAGCCATTTCTTATCTAACACTTCAGCGCATGCCAGTTTGGGTACTTTAGGTTTAGGAGCTGCCCCTACCCTGGTTAAAGAGGGTTCCTATGCTGTCCCTATACAGTGTATCATTTGACCAAATCCCATCTACGGATAGCTGACCTAAGTTGAATATCGTTATATTGCCTCAGGAGACTGAGAAAAAATATGTTGCGGCCCATCTAGAGTGGAAGCTAATCAGCGTTTCTACTTTATTTTGTAAAACGTTAAAACTTTTACCTGGAATTCGACAAATATGGTAGTCGAGTGAAACACCCCTCTTGCAACTGTTGAACAATGGAGAAAGTCGGATCCGAACCAGCTTAGGAATCGTTTGTACCATCGAACCATTAGATGCTTCTTTCAACGGACAATGTACGGGCATCCAGGGAGCATTGTTCATTTGGGATCCATCCTGTCCGAGGTCTCTATCAAGACATGTGTTTGGCGATGTCTGTTCTATAAACACAAATAAGGATCACTAGAATGATAATATACAAAAATACTATAGATTGATAGATAGATAGATGGATAGATAGATAGATTGATAGAGATAGAGATAGATAGATAGATAGATAGATAGATAGATAGATAGATAGATAGATAGATAGACAGAAAGATAGATAGTTGTGTAGATAGATTAATAGATAGATAGATAGATAGATAGATAGATAGATAGATAGATAGATAGATAGATAGATAGCAGATAGATATTGATAGATAGATAGCAGATATATAGATGGCAAATAGATACATACATACATACATGAATAGTAGACGGATAGATATACATACATACATACACACATACATACATGCATACATACATACATACCTACATACATACATACATACCTACATACATACATACCTACACACATACCTACATACATACATACATAATACATACATAATACATACATACATACATACATACATACATACATACATACATACATACATACATACATACATACATATATACATGCCCGATCAAACCACTTTTGGGCCTGGTTCGTCAAGCTCGGCAAGGTAATCGGGGTCAATCTACCTTGATCGGTGAGATCGACAACGCTCTGGCTCCCTTCTCGAATGTTTTTGGCATGTTAAAAATACTCGAGTAGGTAACCAGAACGATGTCGATCAAGGCAGACGGCTGCCGATCAAGGTAGACTGACCTCGATTACCGGCCGAACTGGACCGAAAAGGCCCACAACTGGGTTGATCGGACCTGATTGAGTGGACAGATCGGCAGTGTGAACCTAACTGATTTTGCCACTAGGGAATGACCATAGTTCATGATAACGTTTACAGTGTCCACTTTGCCAACTGAATTGTGTGGTTTTCCAAGTGGCATTTTCCAGTCAGAGTTTTGCCGAGTGATCAATACAAAATGACTTTCAAATTTGATACCAGTGTGTTGGCTCAGTTGGTAGAGCGTCCGCCTCACAACCGGGAGGTCGGGGGTTCAAGCCCGTTCAAACCCCGGCCGCGTCAGACCAAAAGACGTTAAAAGATGGGAGTTGCTGCTACCCTGTTTGGCGTTCAACAATTTAAGGGATAGAGCAACGTCGATCTGGCGCTGCTCAGTGGCTGCCGGGCCCACAATCAATTGGGCAAAATGAATTTTCGGAAGATTTCATTTGTGATGTCTATTTCGAATAATAGTAGTATTATTATTATTATTATTATTATTATTATTATTATTATTATTATTATTATTATTATTATTATTATTATTATTATTATTATTATTATTATTATTATTATTATTATTATTATTATTATTATTTTACAACTGATATTACCTACTGCCTCTGTTCAAGATTTTGCCAACTCGTGAACATTTTTTTATACTAATGACATGCACTCAGAGTGTTGACACGGGGTGACTGGTCAATTGTTTTACTCATCTCTCCCTTCTTGCCTGTCTTCTTTTCTTTCTTTCATTTTTCTCTTTTCCCTCTCCCCTTTCCATCATTTTGCCGTCTGGGTGCAAGAATTTGGCAACTGGGTGCATGAATTTGCCGACTGCGACCATGAATGGGGGTGTCACACCCCACCCCCCTCCCTTCAAGTGAGGCCCCTGCTGAAAAGCAAGATTTCGTGAAAACGAAGACGTGTCAAGCACGCTTTGCAACCACTGGTTTCAAAAACCTACACCACCGTACATTTTGAGCAAAGGCCTAATTTCAAATTGATCTATCGTTCATATTTCGACAATTTTATAACGTATGAATCCTAAATTTTGAACACTTTATTTGTATGTATTTACCTTCCTTTAGTTGGATAAAATCTGTTAAAAAAAAAACTTAAAGGTTAGTGACATGATTGGGAACACTTGAAAATGCCTCAAGAACCAAATGAGTTGAAATATATACCAACTATACACTAGCTGGAGTGGATCTCCCATCTGGAAGGATTTGTCTGTAAATTGTTTACTTAAGGAGAATCAAGCATTAACATACTTATATCTTAATTTTTCGGGGCACGATAAAAATAAGACCCATATATAGAGAGCCACACAGCAGGTTTGCCTGCCACGAGGGATATGGACATTGTTTATTTTAGAATGAGTTAACGTTTGACTACAAGATTTTCACAGGAGAATCCTTGCATAGTTTACTTGATCCTATAGTTTCAGCCCAAGTTGTGGACTACCCCCAATCATGTCATTTACCTTTAAATTCGGTTTGGTGTGTATATCATCTGGTCATAAACACAACCTTTCAAGACATTGTTTAACCTTGTTGACACCCATTTTTTTAAAAGTAAAGCTACTGTCACACTGCGCCATCTAACGATTCCGTCTGAAAAACGAACGCGTACGTTTATTAAACGTTTATTGGACTGTTTATTTCGTTTTTCAACTGGATTACAAACGTATTTAGACGTTGACAGACGGTGCTTTTCCGTTCTGTTCTATTCTATTGTATTCCATTTGCCACCATCTGACACCGTCTGAGGTAACTATTTTAGACGGAGGCAGACGGAATCGTTAGACGGCGCAGTGTGACAGTAGCTTAAATGTTTCGTGAATGGGCCGTATAATGATGCTAAATTGAAATAACAGCCAAGAATACAGTTAATTAAAACACCCTGCTGTCACTATCACGATATCCATAAAGAAATATTAACTTGAAAATTATTCTCATTAAGGTTACTAACCAAGGTCCGGTTGCATAAATCTCATACCAAAGAAATATCTTATCTCATATCTTATATGGATACACCTGACAAAGACACAGATTAGGCAAAAAATAAAAATACTTTTAATGTTACGTATGATATACCTGATCCCTTGATGACAACCAAACACAATAGTGCCAATAATACGAGACCTGCCATCTGAAAAAGACGGAAATAGAAATCATTAAACGAAGTATTTATTAACATCAATTTGTTTTACTTTACCTCCTTCATTCTATCGCGCCATGGAACAACAATCAGACAATCAGTGTATATCCTTTTTGCAAATAATGTTATATCAATCGTTTAAATTACTTGACATGCTTAATTTTTTCAAGATCATGCTTGATGTATTAATTGTTTTACAACTCATTTGTATTTATATTTTCCCCTATGTTATTATGTCATTAGATAAAATCATTTATTTGAATTTCTGTAATTATTTTTATTTGAATGTATTCAGCGTAAATTCTCGGTACACTACAAACACTTACATGGCACTATAAACACTTTCCGTGTCTGCACCTTCCACCTTGTGAATCAAAAACCCATTTTTGAAATGTTATCAATTATGACGATTTCATAAACTAATCTTGAATGTTGACATGTGCCTAGATTATGACGATTCCACAAAAGATATATTGTATGTTTTTTTATACATAGGCCTACGTTCTTTTCTTCAGTTCTTGTGGTCCGCTTATGAATTTTGCTAACTCCGAAGAGACCCGCTGCGAAGCAACTGGGTTCAAAGCTAACATTTTATTTACATTGTCGGCACTGCATTTTTTTTTACTCGCAAGGGGTTCGGTTGCGACTAGATTATTCAAAAACGTTGTAATTATATCCATAAAAAAAGAACCTCGCGGTGACGGAGAGAACCATGGACACGTCTAGCGCTGGTATGCCGCATTCTGAAAATCAAACAGTGAAAATGAATTTTCTAACCAATTTCAGGTCCTGGCTTGATTTCTGACTATACGACGCCATCAGCCACAATGCTTCGCGCACGCTGGCGATGCAGGTATTGTTTCTTTATATGAACCAACTCGTCGATTTTCTACGTTTTTCCCCCCAAACAATAAATATTGATAAGATATGTCGATTATATATCATTTTTTACTTGATTTTTAGTACTCAATAGAAAAAAATCATCGCATTAGACATTTTGTGATGAGTTTCGTCAGGCTGTCAATTTCACATGTGACATCACACATGATTTCTGCAAATCACATGTGTTTACTCTTTTCTGGTAGTAAAATAACACAAAGAAATAATCGACATTTTCTTATTATCAACTGTTTGGGGGGAAAATATAAAAAAAGCAATACCCGCATCGCCAAAGCATTGTGGGTGTTGGCGTCGTATAATCAAGAAATCAAACTAGGACCTGTTTCACTGTTACCTTTGATTTTCAGAATGCGGTATACCAGCGCTAGGCGTGCCCAAGATTCTGTCCTGCTCAGTGTTCTTTTTTATGGATAGAATTTCAACGTTTTCGAATAATCTAGTTGCAACCGAACCCCGTGCGAGCAAAAAGTACAGTGCCGACAATGTAAATAACATAATACCTTTGGGATCAGTTGCTTCGCAGCGGGTCTCTTCGGGGTTACAATTAGATCATTTTTAAAAGGAAAATTTCTTCAATCATTGTTTATCAGGATAGTTGTTCTCACACAACCGCGCTTTATTTGAGATTGTTTCGATGTTTAGGTCAGCAATCAGTGCACAAGGTTTCGATGATACAATTGGTCCACTTCTACATAAACCATTTCATTTACTTATAAACAGATAAATGAACCTGGAGGAAAATTCATGAAAATCGCTACAACTTATACTGGAAACGATTCGTTTACAGTTATGATTATCGTTAACTTATTTTATACAGTAAGTGTATCGGAATCGGGGTACGTCAGTCGGTAAATAGAATCAGGTGAGAAAACAATATTTCGAAAAATTATGACAGTCAGTTTAAAAATCGCTCAACTCACCATTTTCTCAGTCGGTGTGTGATCCGTGTGTCCATCACGTCAGGAACTGGTCGAATAATTGATGCACCAAATTGCCCTCAATTAATGAGCGCGGGTTGAAAATAATCATAGGTCCTACTCTGTACGTAGGCAAGCCGAACGCGTTCATGAATATTTAATGTTGCTATTAACGACAAGTTCTCATTTTATCACGCGTGAACTGGAAGACTACACTTTTTGTGTCGTTTATTTACAAAATATATATTGAACATTGCAAAAACGACTGAATCAATTTAGTTGTTTTCTATTTTAGCCGATGTCATTAGTTCGGTTTTGATAAACTGGTGATCGGGTGGGGGCATTTATTGATTCTATTTTACTGTTGAAATAAGAATCGTCCAATTCAAATTTTACTGTATTTTCAAAGACCAATTTTTCTCAAGACATTATATTAAAAATCCATCGCTGTAATGTTTGAAGTGTTCTTGACACAAACACAGATGTCAAGGGCGTAGGCTGGTTTGGGCATGGGGAGGTGCACATCTCGGGGAAGTGGAACAGGGAGGTGCACATCTTAGGGAGGTGGAACTAAAGTGGAGAAAATCAGGCGTTGAAAGCAAAAACAGGTGGTGCAAATTTCTTTTTTGCTATTAGGGTGGAACTCCTATGGCTCTGCGGGGGGGGGGGTTGCACGTGCATCCAGTGCACCCCCCAGCCTACGCCCTTGGATGTCGTTAGTTAACGTTCTGTATAGTAACCCTCACTTTTCGTCGAAGCCCACTGTAGTTTTGGTAATTGATGGAAAGGGGTTTTTTTTGGGGGGGTTGTTTTGTTTTTGGGTATTGTGTTTTTAGATAGACCTTTGTCATCTATTTATGCTCTCAAAATCACACTCCCTGAAACAGTTCCATTTTTTTTTTAGAAATTGAAAAATAAAACGCCCCTCCCCCGACCTTTTTGCCATAAAAGTATATACTGCTACCTTCTCTCCACAAACTACAATTATGGGATGTCCATTTGGCAGTTATTTCTACTTATAAACGCTCTTTCTCAGAGATTTTACAACATCCCTCCGTCTGATCCTTCCCTTTTATTTAACTTCGTGGCCTGGAAACTGTATTGGACCGCGGTCAATATGATGTAATTATATCGTAATTGATGACGTTTTACATGATTGTATGACTGTTGGGTAAAACACATTATCGTCGGTATAGAACCAGAAGGGCGTTAATGTCATTGACTTTGTACAGTGATAGCACCCTTCTGGTTCTCAACCGGTTATGCGTTAACGCCCTTCTGGTTCTATACCGACGTTATGAGGGTTTTATTAACAAAATTAACTGTACTGTAATGTAGCTCAGATATCACATTTTGACAAATGTATATGTCTTGTCATTATAATCATAATCATCATAATAAAGGCAAAAAAAATAACAGTCCATTTTTATATGGCTCATAACACATGATGAGATCAGTCTCTATGTGCTTCAAATGATCATTTTCTGAGTAATTCCATCTATATCATAACTCTTATAGCATTAAGCCTCTTTTTACATCTACTGAAAGGGGTGTGGCCGATTGTACATGTCATTTTCCACCTGGAGTGCAAAAACACCGCTAACCCCTCCCCCTCTCATCCCCGTGATGTATTTAACTGAAAATGTCCTCTTCGTGTATAAGCACACTGAACTTATTCAATTTCTGTTGTTTTTAAAGACACAGGCTAACATTGTGGAGGTTCGATTTAAAAAAAAATCGTCAAACTGTGATATCTAAGGTACATAGTAGTGCTTAAATGGACAAATAAACACCGTAAAATACAAGAGTTTGGAACGTTATACCGCCACTGGCAAGATATTCATGAATAAACAATTTCCACTCTGGTGGAGGATAAAATAGCCTAGAGTTTAACACAGTAAGTCTATGGGAGGAAATGGGCATGTGAATCCGCATAACTTGAGTGGTAATAGATTTTCACTTTTTTAAAGCACTAAATTAGCATTTTGAAATACAATTTTTTCAGAGCTTCATTTTTAGACCTTATCAAAGACACTTAGAGCATTGAAGATTGTGTAGCTCACATTTTTTTTAAACTGTAGTCATTGTTAGTCTGTTAAAGTAGAACCAACCAAACACCAACACACTTTTTAGTCTTATATCAACAGGAATTCACCTCCCCTTTGTGTTTCCTCACCGCTACGTCCATTCAAATTCAAATTCAAAGTTTGATTTTCCCTACTCTGGCTTCCAGACGTAAGAATTTATCCAATATACATGTACTAGAGAGATACTATCATCAATTCAATGTCTTGAATTAAGACTAGTGTGGCCTGTGGAGAGGGAGTGTACTAGTACTCTAGGGATGGAAAAGGTCGCATGATCTAGAACCGAGACTAGATGTTCCCCCAAATCAGCACATCGTGAAGATTCTTTCGGCATTTCTGTGGTTTGTGCCATGAAATTAGAAAATGAAAATAATGCCCAGAGGTTTATTACGTGAGATACTCGAAACTCGGAGTTCATAACGTATATACACCGCATGGTCAAGATCGCAAGTTTAATTAGCTTTTGTACAAGGACAGAGTATTAATATAGGTTTCAAGGTGAGGATGTTTATTTTATCCATTGTAGGCTAATTGGCTTGATATCTTATTGATGACGCTGTCATTGTTGCGCTTCTTCAAACTTGAAAACTAGCTTTCCGTTGTCCGTGTCATAAATAATAGGTCTACGTAGTTTGCTGCTATACCATTGCGGACATTGTAACGACGGTCACAATTTTAGTATAATTGTGTGGTGCCATCAAGTACTGTTTCATTCAGAGCTGGGTTATGAATATTGTTATCACAAATAATTCGTCGGCGTTCATCCGATCCGTCGTATGTCTATACGACGGTGCGAAACGTGATTTCGAGAAAATCGAGTTTAAATCTAACCACTGCCCATGCAATGGTATGACAAAGATCGAAAATAAAAATAAAAACTAAATCCAACATATTGGTTTCTGACACCGAAATGATTTAGATCATTACGCCACTGCTTGTTAGGGTGAATATTCAGGCTGAACGCATTTGTCCTGAATTTGTTTACT
>JZLH01S0348641.1:32603-44174 GCA_001188425.1 Eucidaris tribuloides
AGAGAGATAATACTCACTCCTTTTTCCTCACCGCTACAACGATCCATATCAAATTCAACATAAAGTTAGATTTCCCACTCTGGCTTCCAGACGCCTAAGATTATCCCAGATACATGACGTAGACGATACTCAATCAATCATGTTCTTTGATAAGACAGTGGCCTGTGAGAGGATGCTATAACTAGTACGCAGGGAGCGAAAAGGCGCATGACTCTAGAACCGGAGAAATTTCCCCCAAACATCACACGTGTAGATCTTCTCGGCATTCGTGGTTGTGCCATGAATGAAAAGAAGAAAATAATGCCAAGGTATTACGTGAGATCATACTCACGAAATCGAGTCAAACAGTAATAATCAACCGCATGTCAAATCGCAAGATTAGCTTTTACAAGGACAAGCTCTTAATAAGGTTTCACAGTGAAGGATCGCATTTATCCATGTAGCTATGCTGATATCTGTATGATACGCTGTCATTGTTGCGCTTCTCAAAACTTGGAAAACTAAGCTTTCCGTTTGCCGGACATAAATAAAGGTCTACCGTATTGGCTGCATCCCATTGCGGACATTTACGAAAAGTCAAACAATTAGTATAATTTGGGCCATCAACGTACTGTATTCAGAGTGGCGTATAATAGTCTACAAACAAATAAATCTCGTGCGTTGCACCGATCTCGTCCGTAGTCTATACGACGCGTCGAAACGTGATTTCGAGAAAATCTGCAGTTTAAATCTTAACCACTGCCCCATGCAATGGTATGACAAAGATCGAAATAAAAATAAAACCTAAATCCAACATATGTTTTCTAACACCGAAATGATAGATCATTACGCCACGCTTGTAGGGAATATCAGGCTGAAACGCATTTGTCCGAATTTACTGAGAAAAACAAAGCAACGAGACAACAGTTAAAAAATTTTGCCTAACACAGATCCCTGCTCTAAAAGTCTTGAATAAGGGTCGTAAAAATGAGCCTAGGAAAAAATGTAACTTTGCCACTGTCTAAACCATCTACTGTAGTATACAACAAAAAGTACAATGCCGAATCATAAGTCACATGTGAGGTTTAGTTAAAATACCTTGCCAAGTTGGTTAAACTTTCGGAACTGAAGCCCACTGCCATGACAGAAAAGAACAACCCCTCCACTTTTGACTAAACTGCAGAAAATGGCCACTAAGAACCGCTAAGCAAAAGAACAAACTGTATTCAAAATGAATATTTAATAGTGCTTTAAAGTGAAATGCTACGAGTACTCAGGTACCGGAATTAACCACGCGCCCATTTCCTACTCATAGACTATACGTGGATTACTATTTAATACTCACCTGCAGTGAAATTGTTCATTTATGGCATGTCTCCAGTGCCACATACTTATCCGGAATCTGGTGTTTGGATCATTTGTCCAGTAAGCAGTATTTTCCAATTTACAAGCTCAATATCACAGTTTGACGCATTTTTTATTTGAAGCGCAGACACTACCACACTTTCATTAAAAATATCAATCATATGAGTATGTTGAATATTTGCACGCAACAAATCCAAATTGACGTCATACTCTGGTTCACGATAACGAAAACGGAACTGTGAAACGAGGACATTGTATCTCACGTAATAGGTCGTGCAACACGCTCAGAATCACAGTTTGACCATCTTTGTTATTTGAAGCCCCACACTAGCGCTATCATTTCATATGACAAAGTCACGAAGGATGTGAATATGTGCACGACACAATCACCGAAAGTGCCTCACTTGTGGTCAGAAATTGTGTACATTACAATGAACGAATACAGGTGGCACACGTAACACCTCGTCGTTTCCATACAAAGGAGAGCTTGCAGTTGCAACTGAGTTATGTTTGGCTGTTGTCCAATATTTCCGAACCAGTTTGACGTCATCCACTCTCGGATTAAAAAGTGGTTGAAAAGTTACGTTTTGATGACAAATGTACACCCTCTCATCACCCTCATCGAGATGGATCTCCGAAAAGGTATATTGAGGTCTTAATTTTGTATGATTGCATGATTCTTTCCAATTTAATCAAATACTTGCAAGTACGTTACTACTTTCATAATATAGTGGCCCTAACGTGAGTACAAAGAACTTCAACGAGGAAGTAACATGCTCGTGGAAAAAATAATTGTAACTCGACAGATTGAAATAAATACGAACGAAAGTGCCTGGACGAAGCTTAAGATTGAGATATGAAAGTCATAGTTTAAACCAAGCATAGAAATTCACATTAATATTAATCAATTCATTTTATCGTGCAAATTTTAACAAACAGAGAAAATGTTGGTGTTTTCACACACAAAAATTTAAACCACATTAAGACAACGAATAAATACAGATACACACAGAATATACACAGTACAAAACAAACCGCGACAAATAACATTCATCATGGTAAAATAATAGAGCAACTAAGCCAAAAACGGTTCTCGGACAAACACCCTCAGATCGCTTTAAAGTTCCAATCAAGCCAATGCTCCTACCAATTTTACTCAATGGCTATAATGTTTGAAATATCATTTAACAGATTATTTCCTGCGGAATAGAATGCAAATATACCACACGAATGTACCCATAGTGGAAAACGGACATTACACTGGCAATTCCCTATAAGAAACCAGGGCAATAACCAGAAGATCATACACAATTATTGTAAACCACAAATACCTGAGAGATATGCACGATTGTACCACATATGACACTAAAAGAAACCATAATCGCGTTTGTACCACAATATTAACCAACAAACTTACTAATAATACCAGAAGACACCACAAATGCACCACACATCCACCACAGAACTGTTACACCTGAATACACAAACTATATCCACTGACCGATAATCAACGTACCGCAAACCAGAAATCCATAATTGTACACACACCCAGGAAGATCTATCCAATATTGTATTTTACAATACACACAACTGTTAACACAGGTAACACACTGTAACAAACGATACCATACAACGTACGCAGAATATCATCACATGTACCACATGATACCTCGAAAATACATAATGGAAGCACATAACAAAAAAAAAAATAAATACGGATACCATAGACTTAGTTTTGTACCACTGAGAGCCCACACAACTGTAACGCACATTATAGCAGAAGACCAATACTAACAATTTATTCCACACCGATAACAAAAAAACTAGAACCAACATAATACACAAAAACAGCCGGGCCAAAAAGAAGTCCTCATCGCGCGAATAACAAAAAATACAGCAAAATCAAGATTCTATTTACATATTAAGAAATCCCATTAAAATTTGCAGTTCACTCGGAAATTCAAGGTTCGCTCATTCGGTTCTCGAAATAAATACATTAATGGCCCCCGGACCCCCCCCCCTTATGTTAACAGCAGAGTTCCGGCCATTCCAAGTTTACTAAAAAGACAATGCACACACAGACATACCATGCATTACCATCAACACCACTTCATGCAATGACTCGTGTCTTGTTGTTATAAGTATTCATCACATTCCATCCAAGCTCTCACGTTAAAATGAAACTAAAATCAAAAATCACTGTCAGGTTTGCTTCATAGGATTTGTTCATTAAAGTTTGTCCTTCCATGTCCAGCTTGTAAACCTTTATTGTTCTCCTGCAGCATCCTCCAACGCTGATAACCATCAGTGTTGAGCCCATTGAGAAGCACTGCAACTGTAAGAACTTAAAAGCATGCTGTTACATAGGGACCGTGCATTCAAAACCAATGAAGCGAGACCAATAAATTTTTAAAAGAATTAGAAAATAAAGACTTCCATAAATAGAAATTCAATTGAGTATAAACAGATTTGGTAAAAAATTATCTCTCATCGCGAGAGTGTACATTTTTTCTGAGACACGTCTGTAGAGCGAACTCGGCCACTCGCCTTCTATAACTTATGCATGACGAAACAGTGCAGTCAAATATCTTGTCTGCACAAATGATTACAAGAAGAAACTAAAGAAGTCAACTAAGGGCGCCCGCACTACTATGAGACGATAACTGTACCACTTAGATACACCAAAATAGGAATAACACACACCTATACCCACATAACACCCACACTGTACCTGCAAAGATCATATGACCCCAGAAAAATAACCGTGAACATAATTGCTCTACATAATACATGTACAAGAAAAACCACAAAATGTACTCCCATATGGTATAGGGACACCATAACGAAATAACCATATTGAATAAATCAGAAGCACTATAAACTGTTACTTATTGGTATCATTATGGCCACATTAATGAAAGCTATCAACGTATGGCTCACATCGAATATCAGAGGAAATTATTAATCGCCGAAGATCACAAATAGTACATGTTATTATTGCACATTTTTATTCATAAAAACCTATACCAAAACTTATCGACAACGATGTCCCAGACTGTAAGATAGAGATTATTATTTGTGTACGAGTAAAGAAAGAAATCGCAGAGATGCTACTCTGTATAGTACGTGACTCGTTATTCTTGACAGAATACCAACATCTTACTATACCAGCCTTAAATGCTTTCTAGAAGTTTTTTTTGCGACATGGTCGAGCAGTCGAGGTGCACTGCAAAATGTACAGTCACGTTACTGTGTGCGCAAGACGTGGCATCTAAACAAAAGTCACCCTTCCTTTCCAAATCCTGATGTTAAAAAGTTTTCGAGGCTATCGACATTTGAAAGTATTGGCTAGCACGTCCGAATTGACCGATCAAAAAAAGAAAATGGTAGATCAGCGAGTCTTTCGAAACAAGAAACGAGGATCACAACTAAAAAAGACACGCCCCGATATTTTGAACCCAACATATTCAACAATTCAATAACATTGTTGGAGGAAACCTACCCTACTGCCACAACCCTGACACCCTGGGTGATAAACTTAGCTCACCTACACGCTCATGGCAATTCATTTTAGCACACTAACCTCTACCCTCCCTACTCAAAAGAATTGCAACATACGCTAAACGTCATGCATTTAAGTGAAGGGTCTTCTAAATGATCCTAAGACAAGTATAACCTGGAAAATCCACTCTTGAAAGAAATGTAACTGAACAATTGTTTCTTCATTCTCCATGGCGGAGAGATAGCAAATGCAGGCGCAAGCCAGGCAGAGACTGGAACAGAAAAGAGAGCGAGTTTCGCCTCCAATAAGGGGCGGGTGTTAATTCACACAGCAGCGTAATTCGGTTCATATTTCCTGTAAAAAGTGTGCTGGAAAACTTCCAACAAACAAATGCCAATTGGTTCCCGACACAGTCTCAGAAAAAAACTCACGCCGCAAAGGCAAGCGCCTCCTACTCATAAATTATAAGGAGATAGCTACTAATATAAGAGATCGACTTCCTCTCCAACGTTAATCAACATGTACTAAAACAGCGCATTACACAGCAAATTAGGATTTGCAATTAATAAACCTCCTTTAGATTTGAGAAAGAATAAGAAATTAAAATTGAGAGTCTTTTTTCGAAATATGGGCTATTTCTCCTTATCACTGCGATCTAAAGACAGTAGGAGGCACTTTCGTCTTTGTGGCGTGGTGCCTTCTTTCTGAGACCGTGTCAAATGAACACAATGACACTTTTTGTTTGTTGGAAGTCTTTCCAAGCCATTCAAACCATTTTACAGGAAATATGAAACCGAATTACCATACTAGTGTGAATTAACACCCCACCCCTATAGGGAGGCGAAAAAATGTCAAATTTTATGTTCCAGCCCCTCTGCCGTGGGTGGGCATGCATTTGATAATCTCTCCGCCATGGAGAAAGAAAGAAAAACAATTGTTCATTGATTTCTTTTCAAATAATTTGTTAATTTTCAATTATAAACTTCATTAGGACATCATTATAGAAAGACTCCTTCAACTTAAAATACATGCGTTATAGTGTATGTTGCAATACTTTTGAGTAGGGAGGGTATGTATCTAGAAGATTCCCCCGAAAATAATAGCATTCCTGCTGGAATAATGTAGGACAATATACTACACAATATGTGTGTATGTGTATGTGCTTGCGTGTATGAATGAGTATGCATGCGTATGTGTATGTGTATGTGTATGTGTATTTGCATGTGCATGTGTATGTGTATGTGTATGTGTATGTGTATGTGTACGTGTATGTGTATGTGTATGTGTATGTGTATGTGTATGTGTATGTGTATCCGCGTGTGTGCAGTGGTGTTGATCCATTTTTCGGACGGGGGACACAAAAGTTTTTAAAAAGTGCCAAAATTTTCAGCGCGCTCTGCACGCAAAATTCGAATTAATATTTTGTTCCCAAAGCACGCCGGAAAACTTGTAAATTTAGTAGCGTTTATGGTAAATTTTACGGTTTTGTAGGACTTTGCAATTTTTTTAAACATAACTTTACATTTTATAAATATTATCTAAATTATTAGAAGGCAAAACGATATGCATTTATAAGTGTGTGCATTTGTGTCTGTCTGCCTGTCTGTCTGATGTGGTGTGGTGTGGTGTGGTGTGGTGTGGTGTGGTGTGGTGTGGTGTGGTGTGGTGTGGTGTGGTGTGGTGTGTGTGTGTGTGTGCGTGCGTGCGCGTGCGTGCGTGCGTGCGTGTGTGTGTGTGTGTGTGTGTGTGTGTGTGTGTGTGTGTGTGTGTGTGTGTGTGTGTGCGTGCGTGTGTGTGTAAAAGCACAAATGTGCCACTTTTACTACAGTCAATATAGCATCAGGCCCTCCTCCCGTAAGAGTGACACAGTTGTGATTCCATCGTTTTGCTGTTTACAAGATATCTCGAGATCAAAACGAGCAAATTGAACAGAACAAACAACATTTGGAAGCTAAGACTTTGCCCTTGATGTTGACGTAAACACGTGTCACAGCAGTATTTTCTAACTGTCAAATAGGGCGCTTTTCACTTGAACTCAAAAGTTCATAGTATTTTGTGCTCATGTATGAAATAAACCTATGGTTTTAGAAGCAAACTAATGTTAGTGTAAGAGCCCTTCAGCTTAGAGCATAATGCTAACGACATTTTGAAGCCGCAGGGTAATACGTACGATTATCAGAATTTTGGTTTAAAGAATAGATTCTACACATCGTTTGCCTGTAAACTTGTATACTATTATAATAATCCGTGTCCAATAATTACAGGTATCGTGTGGGAAAGCTGAATGCATGGTAATTTAAACTCACAAGTATTCTTTTATTCTAATACAGTGTATTCTCTATCGTATAGCTGCCTAATTGCGATCTCAGTTTACCAACCATTCTATACATGTATAGCTGTATAATTTCAAGGTTATATGATTGGAAACTTGACCGTTGCGCTGTACGACGTATAAATCAAATATATCACAAATAATTCCCGTGATCAGCTCGTAAACGTAGCAAGGTTATCCATCAACCTTTTTTTTTTGTTCCGATTTTATGTTTTTTGATAAATTCATGCCAGTTTTATCACTGAAATGCTTCTCCTTACGCGCGTAGGATAGGCTATATGTAGGATATATCAATGAGTTCCAGGCTTTACTACTGAAGTAAAAAAAAAAAAATGGTATAATCAGCGTGATATAACGTATAAACATCGGAGACATGGGAATCAGTGTTTGCAGTTCAAGTTCAGGCAAACGAAATTCACATTTACATTGTCAGTGGTTCAGTATACAGTATAATGTGTTTTAAAGACGTTATTTAACATTGTGAAAGCACCATCCAAACGTTGTCGAACTGTAACATCTGACCTACGTGGTAGTATTTAAATGGACAAATAAACACCTTAGAACACACAAATTTAGACAGTTATGCTTTTATTACCAAAATATATTATACAGATGAATATCAGCTTATGACTTCATCCACCGTAAAGAAAATGTGTATGACACAGCAATCCATGGGGGAAATGGAATGGCCGGTCATTGTATTTCACTCTTTAAACAGTTAAAAGCACCTAATGATCGTTTCGAAGTACAATCTTTTTCAGAGCTTCATTGTTGGACCTATCAGAGACACATATACCATAAACGATTATGTATATGGCTGAGAACTGTTTGAACTTGAAACATTGCTAAATTTTGTCTTCAACTTCCTACACTGGATGCTAAATTAGGTCTTAAATCAAAACCCAAGTGTGGCCAAATATAAAATACAGTTCTGGGGCCTGTAATCATAGAAAAAAAAAGAAGATATTCATAGTAAACGCCAATAAACGCCATTTTTTTCAAAAATGGTACGCAAAATGTTGAATAGCAAGAAGGCTACCTGGCGTACATTTTCATTTTTTTCAAAATTCACATTAACGTCTATTTTCGTGATTTCGAAAACACGGTTTTATGGCAAAACCCAATAAACGCCACCTGACTTTCATGTCAAAACCCAATAAATCCACTCAGCCAATCAGTGTGCATATCATTCCCAACATGGTGGCGCCTTTAAACTCTACAAACGCACAGTTACCCAAGGCCGGTCAAGTGCACGATAGCATTTTTTTTTTCAAAAATTCACCAAAACCTGGGATTTGGTGATTTTGAGAAAAAAAAACATGGTTTCATGGCAAAACCCAATATATCCACATGGTTTCATAGCAAAACCCAATAAATCCACATGACTTTCATGTCAAAACCCAATATATCAACTTGGCCAATCAGCGTGCATATCATACCCAACATGGCGGCGCCCTGAAACTCTACAGTTGCAAAGTGACCTCAGGCAGGCCAGGCGCGCGCTAGCATGCAGTCCACGGAAAACATTGATTAGATGCTCCGTTTCGCCTCCTTGATCGGAATTCAATATGGATATATGGCATTTTGCAAAGAAACGATTTATGGATATATGACATTTTGCCATAAAATTGCAATTAAAGCAATTAATTTTGGCAAAATGCATTATGTAGATTTTTGTAAATTTGCCATTGTAATAGCATCATTACATACAAATATATTACCTTAGTTGAGATTTCTATCATGTTCTATATTTTGCACAGTAAAAAAAAAACGTCATTTTTCTCAGGTTGCCTATAATGGATTTATTGGGTTTTGCTATGAAACTATTTCTCTTTTAAAAGTTTTATTCAACATTCCCATAATTCTAATATTTTACAGCTAAAACAATTAACTATAACTTCCTGAATACGTCTATTACCCTTCAAACCAAATGAATCGAAACTTAACAACGAGCGCGTTAAACTTGACACCTGGTCCGTATTCAAATTTTGCAATGCTCTGGTTGGATTCATTTTGCACTACATGCAGGTTTGGCTCTCAGTGTTCAACGGAGATAAGTTAACTACATGTTATAATGCTAATCCAACAGACAAATTAATGTGTAGTTAATGGTATATACAATTATCTCAACCAATGAAAAACGTGACATTAAAGCCCAAGTTTAGTTTGGGGGATTTTTGTTCTATTTGAAAGCTTTATGCCCAAAGGTCATATCACACCAATAACAGATTCTGAATATCTTTCGGGTTTTTTTTTTAATTAATTAATGAAAAATCTCGGGGGGGGGGACCCCGAGATTACGGGGTACCCCATAGATTTATGACTATATCATACATTATAGCATCCAAAGGGATAATAAGGTGTTAAGGTTATATAAGTTATACCTCATCAGAAAGAGCAGACTCTGCTCTTTCTGATGAGGTATAACTCGGAAAAACAAAACAATTAAACTTAGCATAAAAATACTAATAAACATACACAATGTTTAATTTTTGAGCGCTCCCCCCCCCCCTCCTCCCAATCCGGAAAATGGATGGACGCCCCTGAGTGTGACCGCTCTCGGTTTAGTGTAAGGTTTTGGCTAATTACTTTACGGCATACATAACCACTTTGCCCACGATTTATTTTTGTAATCATGCCGTGGCTTTCTTCTTGATTATTTTATTGCTATGTTGGTAATTCCTAAAAAGGCGAGGCGCCGGTGTTTTGCCATCCTGCAGTCATGACGACGCATCCACTGCGTACGTTACCTTGGATAAGCGTACGTTCTGTTGTTTTTTCTTGTTTTTTTTTGTTTGTTTGTTGTTGTTTTTTACGGTAGATGTTTAAATCCGTCCTACCATGATCAGACGTGTGTTTTACGTCCGATTAAGTAACGGATTTCGATTTTTCGATGGATAGATGGATAAATAGATAGATAGATAGATAGATAGATAGATAGATAGATAGATGGATAGATAGATAGATAGATAGATAGATAGATAGATAGATAGATAGATAGATGATATAAATGCAGATAATTATTGGAAAATCTCAGTTGCAACCCTCCCATAACACAGAAATGCATGATTTACTCCGTTAGGCTATTTATAAAGGACTTGCCTGTGAAATCGGAATATCAGAAATTACCTACATTTTGAAAAATGGTGAAAGCAATAGTTGTGTAGTGTATAATATAGGCACACTGTTTCAAATCATGGACCTACAACTGGTCCATGGGTATATTCGGGCTGACTACAGTACTTATGTAATACTAGGTAGTTGTGCTGGCGTGAAGGGAATGTAAGATCATCTACGTGCACTGTACAAACCAACATTTATTGCACTATGGCACTATGGAAATAAAAAGGGCCCTACATGCACTGTCTGAAAATAGACTACTTCTAGAAGTAGAATTTTTGTCTCGCGAGACAAAGAAATCAAATTGAAGTCAAATGTTTACTATTATTCCACTAAAATTGCATTTCAAGCTTTTATACTTTGCTGAAGGTTCTTAAATAGCATTTTCTTCGTTTTACAAAATGTATTTTGCACAATGTTAAATTTTAGGCGTGCAAAAGAGACACCCTGCCTTTAAATGGCATTTTCTCTATACACCAATGTACAATATTTTCACTATGCTAATTTCTGAGGCATGCAAAAGCAGATGCCCATGCCTTTCATGAGAATGAATGGAAGTATAATGATGAGAAAATGTCTGCCTCGTTATTGATCTCTGTTCAGTGCGCGGCTTTATGTTGCCGCATTAATAAATTCGTATGATACTTAACGCGTAGCCGCACATAATACTAGTATGTAGATGCATTTCTGTCGCTTCAATTAATTGATTAATGGAATATGTGGATGCATAAATAAAAAAAAAAACATGGCTCTTTAGTAGTGCTCTTACTAAATATGACCTAGCATTGGTACGGGAATAACAACCACCTTGCCTTCCATAATATGTTTGTTTTACAAACTGCATGCGTATTTTTAAGTACTCTTTGCTGTTTTTGCCAGACCGCAAATTGTATATCAAAGTATCCAGCCTGTTTATGTCACATGTATGATCTATTATTGTGGGTTCTGGACAGTAGATGTATTGTGCCAATATATCCCCGTCAAGGTTATTCATATTAAAAAGCGACGAACGTGACGTGCAAAATACACGAAACTAAACGATATAGCTTTCAGAAAGACAAGATTCCAAAGATTAACGAACACGATAAGAACATTTTGAATATCAGGAGTAACAGAGTGATCTATGACTTATGAGTAGGGTAACATTTAAGATTACTGCGTGGGGCTGGGGCTAGGATTACACTTTATGATTTTGATTTGAGCTTAGTTTAGTTTTGAAGAAATGAATCCTTCCAGCATTTCGTTACAAAAGAAATGGAGAGACGACCAAATG
>JZLH01S0348641.1:58664-71612 GCA_001188425.1 Eucidaris tribuloides
AAATAGATAGATAGATAGATAGATAGATAGATAGATAGATAGATAGATAGATAGATATATAGATAGATAGATAGATAGATATACAGGTAGGTGGAAAGATAGAAAGATAGATAGGTAGATAGATAGATAGATAGATAGATATGTATGTACATACATACATACACACATACATAGATACATACATACATACATACATATATGAAGAGTTTATTTCCAAAAGGGGCTAGATCCACTTTTCACCATTCTGAGAAAAATCATGTTTCCTAATTTACCCATATTGCAATGTTTCTTGGTAAAACCAACTTGACACTAACAAGTACCCCCACAATTTGAGTGTAAAAGCACACTTAGAAAAAATCTGTGAGTTTTCAATTTTTAAAAAAATATTTGCTTTTATTTTGTATTTTTTTTTGGATCTACCCCCTTTTGGAAATAAACTAAATGGATGTACTCCATTTTGAAAGTAAAAGTAATTTTTAGTTGTCATTTTTATAACTTTTAGCTTGAATTTCACCTTCTCATCTGTATTATGTTATAGAGCTACTAAAATTATATGGATTTTGACAGAAAAATGAAATTTGATAAAACATGGATGTACCCCTTTTTGGACACAAACTCTAGTTTATTTCCGAAAGGGGGTAGATCCAATACCATTCTGAGAAAAATTAATTTATCAAATTTAATCCACTTTGCAAGGTTTCCGAGTAAAACCAACTTAGCCAAACAAAGAACCCCATAATGCAAATGTGAAATCACACTTACAAAAAATATGTGACTTGTTATTTATTTTATTTGAATTTTCTTTATTTTTATGTATTGGATCTACCCCCTTTTGGAAATAAACTAAAATGGATCTAGTCCCTTTTGGAAATAAAGTCTTTTTTATTGCCCATCTTTTACCACTTTTTGGTGGGAATTTCAACTTTTTGTTTGTGTTATCTGATAGAGCTACTAAAATTGTGTAGATTGATGTAAAAAAGTCACATTCGATGAAAAACGGATCTGCCCCCTTTTGGAAATAAGCTCTTCATATATATATATAGAGAGAGAGAGAGAGAGATATATATAGACAGGTAGACTGGAAGGTGGAAGGATAGAAAGATAGATAGCTGGATAGATAAATAGCTAGATAGGTCGCTTCATACATACATACATACATACATACATACATACATACATACATACATGTATATACATACATACATACATACATACATACATACATACATACATATACATCACATATACATTATACTGCATACTCCAAAATACCATATGATAATGGAGTCGGTGAAATTCAGAATAAAATGATAAAAAATTTCAAGTGTAGTTCTTTCTAATTTCTTAGTTTATGGAGTAAATCTGAACCCTGTAGTCACCCCATTATGGTGCCATAAGTTTACTTCAACAATTTTGAAATCAACACCATGGGAAGTAAATGTTAATAGAAATTTACTCGAAATTCACTCTTTCATTCGGTGATCGTGCCTTCTTTGTTTTTGCACATGAACTTTGGAACCAGTTCCACATCCCCATTCGTGAAGCTACTCTTCTGGACAAATTTAAATCACTTCTTCAAACTCATCTGTTACATTTTATTCAATTCATAATTTCAAACATTTGTATTAGACGCTATGTATTGTCGACTAGTAGCAGTAGAAGTATTATAGCAGTAGTAGTATTGTAGTGGTAGTAGTAGTAATAGTATTAGTAGTAGTATATAGTAGTAGCAGCAGCAGTAGTAGTAGTAGTAGCAGTAGTAGTAATAGAAGTGATGGTGGTGTTAGTAATAGCAGTAGCAGGAGGAGTAGTAGCAGACTGAAAAGAAATATAGAAGTAGTAGCAGAGTGAAAAATAACAAAATAGAAGAAGAAGTAGCAGTAAAAGTAGTTGTAGCAGTATTGTCATTACAGTGAAAATGATGATGATCATCATCATCATTAGTAGTAATAGTAGTAGTAGTAGTAGTAGTAGTAGTAGTAGTAGTAGTAGTAGTAGTAGTAGTAGTAGTAGTAGTAGTAGCAGTATTGCACTGTGTTTTTCTACACTACATGTAAAGCAAATGCAGGATTCAATTTACATCACCTTTTGGAACTCTTGATCAGAATACTTGTATTGCGTCCCGAAGATGATGGAGCAGACGATGTTGCCGATTGCGCTGCAAAACAGATGATTTGGGTCGAAGGGGGCGCTGTTGATGTCTGCTATGGCAGCTGCAAGCTGCGCCGTTTCGGCAGCAATCGTGTCCTCGTAACTCCTCTTGCCGACACCAAGGCTCCGGAAGACTGAATGGACAAAGTGGCGTTGCTCCTTCCAGTCTTTTCCATTTGACAGTACAATACCTTAAGATATAATTATTATTGCAAGATTGATCATATCTCACATTTCACTATAGACCTACTTATCAGTGGTCTTCTAATTATTAAGCTTTATGGTTAAGTAACGTGCGCACGACTCGCTCATTTTTTTAATTCATTCGGACAGTTTTGTCAGAGTTTCCAAGGGTCAAAAATTATTGATTGCCGCCGTAGTGATTTAAATCAATATAGGAAACCGAACCAGAATGGTTGATTCTTGTATTCTGGAAAGAGGTGCTGCCAATTAAAAAAATCTTAAAAAGTGCAGATAAAAAATGTCATCAAATAAAAGGTCTGCCTCATCGACAAGTTATATTTCTTTTCTCTTCTTTTTTTTTCTTTTCTTTTCTTCTTCTTCTTCTTCTTTTCTTTTTCTTCTTTTCTCTTCTTTTTTTTCTTCTTCTCTCTTCACGTATAGATTCAAACTAGACTGTTTTTTGGTGTTCATCTTCACATAATCAGTTTGTCTTTTGGGGAGGTGGGGTCAAACGTCTTTTCTTAGACATGTCGTCATTGGTTTAGGAAGGCGTGTTATCGTCATTTGCTGAATGTACCAACTATCATTTGATTCGAACTTTGAGATATCCTCTCTGCCTGTGACGAGGATGCTGAGAATTAACTTATCAGAACTTCACTTAAATAACAAATACAGGGTGGACCACAAAGAATATGCAACACCTGCGATCGCTGATTTCTTCACCATCATCAGCAAAATGTCATTGTTTTGTATTTCTTTGGTTAGAACATTCTTTTTCGAACAAGATGGTACTATGTTCATTGATTTACAGTAAGGCATTTGAATCCTGCGGCCATATTTCTGAGGCAATGTCATTTCTCAAATTTGCTACTTTATCAACTGCACCGATCCCCGCAACACCGAAATGTTCTCACGTTGCAGCGTGCCTTAGAATAAGCTATGCAAACAATTCCCTCGCTTTGATAAGAATAAAGATAACGTGAGGAATTGCGATTTTCACCCAGCTTATATCTATGGCACGCTGCGACGCGAGAATATCTCGGTTTTCCGAAGATCGGTGCAGTTAAAAAGTAGCAAATTTGGGAAATGATATTTCCTAAAAAAAAAAAATAAGCCCTATAGGATCCAAACGCCTTAGTAACAATCAATGACCATGGTATCATATTGTTAGAAAAAGAATTTTGTAACTAATGAGACCAAAAGCAATGACATTTTGCCGACTATGGTGAAGAAATTAGCGATCACAGGTGTTGCATTCTTTTGGGGCCACATTGTATATCGCAAAAATACTCTAAAATACCGTGATCATCTTACCATTGTTACCAATACCGACTGATTCTTTGAGGATTCTCGCCTGCATTCTGTCATTCAGGTCTGGGTTCTGGAAGCCTTCTCGGATTGTTTTATATGTGTTCAGCATGACGATGGTCTTCGGTCCGATGCGAAAGGACATGACGTCACCATACTTGTCTGCCCATAGTGACGTCAAAGACAGAGCGTCCAACTTTGATCTGAAATGGAAAATATTTTGGAGTCGTAAAAAGATATACTCAACACTTACAAATTACAGTGGCGGATTCAAAGTACGGGAATGAACCCACCCGGCCAAGGGAACATCATTTTCCCATTGGTGCGAGATTCCTTGACCACTAATTAATCAGAAAATATTGCTGTTTGTATGTGTAAATATGTGAACTTGTTATCTGTTTTTTTAATGGATCAAAAAATAGGACACTTGTGTCCATGTTAATGTAGGGGGTGCCACAGGGGGACAGAGGTACCCCTAAAAGTAATAAATAAGCCGGGAAGTGTTTTTTTGGAAAGAAAAAGAAGTTCCCGTCATAGACGTACCCTTTTTCGCTCCTTTTTTTTTTCTTCTTCTTTTTTCTGTTAGCTTATTGCTTCGCTATTTGGCTTTGACAGATACCCTTTGGTCGCTGTATGGCCGTAGAACATGTTTTCGTCGAATCCGATGGCCTTATTGGTATATACTAATAACCGGTTATTATATCCGTTATTGTAAGTTCTTGATGCCTGGTTGGTCAATTGCACATCATGGGATTAATGATATTCCAATTAGATCCGTGGTCACCTTATGACAAAAATCCGGGAATAGTCGACTATACCCGAATTAACGTCACATATAATGACGTCAATCCGGGTATAGTCGACTATTCCCTGATTGTCGTCATAAGAGTGACACCTACACGGACCTACCAACAACAATGATTAGGATCTTATTAGAGTCCCAGCAAAAACGGGTAAATAAATTTCCACTTTGTGACTACTTTAATGTTTCCCAACTGTTCATAATAATCGATGACGGATACACAACAAATGTGCGAGAGCAAGAGTCTCTGCATGTTGGAACTATGACGAACTCGGTTATATGCGAACAGTACTTTCCCTCGGGGTGTACAGTCACGCAACCCCAGGCCCATCTTAACTTGCAACCAGAGACTCTCGCACCCGTCCATTTTGTATATTGGATCCGAGTCCGCACTCGAGTTCCAATTTCTATCAGACTCGTTCTTCAGCTCGGCATTGAGTCACTACGTAAAATGAATGGCCAGAGTACATTCCGTTGCAGACTCGGACTTAGAAGTTGTGGACTCGAATTATAATCACATATTTAAATCATTGTTCTAAGTAATTAAGTAAAATATCTTAGAATCTTAGCAGAATTAATGGTTGTCAAAATAACAGTAATTCTGCACTCAAATATAAAATCTCGCTGTGTGTTTTTTGGTCCCAACAAGTTGATTGATAACTATTTCAAACAAAAGATGGACAATACGTTGAGCAGAAGTATCCAATTAATATCCTCAAAGATTGTTGAAAAGGTCTGAAAGGTTATAGCGTTACCGAAGTGTGACGTCACTGTGGTTCAGAAATATGTGTGGAAAATAGTGGAACCAGTTACAGTACGTCGTATTCGGGTTGTTTGTACTAACAGGAGAGCTGTAGTTGCACATGGTTTGGCTATATTGTCCCAACGTTTTCAATAAATAGTAACTACTATCTATCATGTCTATAGGCCTACATGAATAACATTACTCACCTCATCAGCGTAACTATAACACCTAGCAGTGGGAGACCGGGGGGTCCTGGGGGAAGATTCTTGGGCCTCTCCATAAATCGCTTGATGATCCACATTAACATCAGCGAAATAAGACCAGCAAACTGTATGTCATGTAATGAGGTCATTATTTAATAAGAATGTCATTGTTTTCTTACATCATTTATAGGCCTATAAGATAAAAATGTTTTCACTGGCCAGCATACAGACAAAATATTGTATTGCTTTAGCCAATAGTATACTAATCATATTCAAATTTATGGATTTTTCTTCCATGGATAATAGTAACAAGCTATGGACAACCTTTGTTTCAAAGGTATGCATGAAATCAGTAAATTGGTCTTTTGAATAATCCTTAGCTGACCGGTTTCTAAACTCGTTATTATACAAATAATGACTGGGCGGAGGTCTGTTGCATCAAAGTACCCAGGCCGCAGCTTGGTCCTTGAAAACGCACTTATTTTATCTCCCCGAGACGACAGGTCGACGGCGCAAAAATGATTCCTTTTCAAGACAAACGCAGGGCTCGGTATTTGCAGTGCAAAGCACCCGACATCACAGTTCCATTATTTCGTTTTATTTCAACGTCATATGACACTTGTTGATACAAATTATTAATTGAAGAAAAATATACAAATACGGCATGTTTGTTGGATTGATTGACTACATTGCCTTTCGGCGCCATTTCGCCGCTTTGTCCGCTATTGCGAATGCGGCACTGTTGGGCGCGCAGGTCGCATGCGGACGCCGAGCGTCCGTACTGTCAATGACCGTAAGTGGCGCGCGCTAATGAACATTCGCTCCTGTTCGCGGCCCTGGCGCAAAATTTAGTACGCCGCAGAAGAAATAATCTCCCTGCGAACGCGCTTGACGGTTTGCAGACTTCCCCGCGCGTAAGCTGGTATTTCATAACGTGTAAAGTGGGCGAACTTTCGAACTACCCACGCCTGCTGTAACGGCAGGGCCGGTGCGTTACACTGCTGCCTAACACGACGGGCGGCGTGGCTTACACTCCCTGCGCGGACGCGGCTTGCCTCAAATATAAGAATATTGTCACTGTGACAGACATTGACACAATCGGGAGCCGAATCACCCGATCAGCTTAACAATGTGACATAAATAAATTTTATGCCACCAAATATACCATCAACAGCAAAGTCGTAACATGCCACGAGTCTACAACAAAACATACCCGGCTACCGCTAACATACAATATGCCCACGCGACTGGTATTACACCGGCACTATTGTATCTAACGCGCGACTACGCTGCTGATCGACGTGCGCAGTCGAGAGTGCGGATCGCTGATCAAGGAAATGTATGACGCATCGTCCAAGAACACTAAACACCTTAGAAAATTTACACAGGTCTATCTTGACAAGATACCTTGCCTCTTTTTATGCAAAATCCAATTTTTCCTAAATTGCCCGTGCCCAAAGTGAATGTCCTGTCTAAGCTTGTTTCTTCGCGGAGATGTCATTTTGTCTATTTGCTTTTCCGCTGTATTTTTCTCTCTCGCGCACTTTCTTTTGCGTCTCGCCATATTCACGGCCCGGACCCTAGACATAACACGGTGTCCTTAATTACAGCGGTCGATTTTCAGCCCGCCGACAATAAAGAAAATTTTTTTGAAGGGCGTTAGTTTCACTGGCATTTCGTTCAGATTAATCAACTCGTGGACTATTCTTCCTTTTTGCTTGAAATATTAATATAAGGACATTTGAATGAACTTTAAGAAATATGATTTTCAACGAACAATCAATCCACGTTTATTGCTCCGTGAAGGTTCTGCATCCATCACAATACGTGTCCCGGTAATACAGCATTACACGACATACATGTTATATCTGTTGTCTGGTATGTGGCGTGTGAGTGTGTGTGGATGTGCTTGTGTCGCTGTGGTCTGTCGTGTCAGTGTGTGTGTGTGTGTGTGTGTGTGTGTGTGTGTGTGTGTGTGTGTGTGTGTGTGTGTGTGTGTGTGTGTGTGCGTGTGTGTCTGTCTGTCTGTGTGTCTGTCTGTGCATCTGTGTGTCAGTGTGTGTGTGGGGGGGGGGCGCACGCGCGCATTACATACATACCACCATGGGATGCGGTTGAATATCGCTTATACTTTCCATTCTAGACTTGTAAACCTGTAAAAAGATTGACAAAAAGTCCGTTATTGTGGGCGGTCATTGTTAAATACATCGTTTAACATTGCGTTTGTTCAGTTTCTAAAACTGACGAACTTTGATATCTGATATAAATTATAATGCTTGAAAAGACAGATAAACATCTGTCTAAAGTTTTTATATACAAATTCTGTATATACAAAGTATATATAAACAAATTCTGTATATAAAATGTTTACACAGTTTGATACCCGTAGGGATTATGTATAAATATAGCATAACTATGATAACTAAGGTGAAGTCTATTTTTGTGACACATCGTTTCGGGGAAGCGGGCATGGCAAGACCGGTTACTCATTTTTTCAGTTTTGAGGTATTTGTTTTTCAGGGTTTTTTAATGTTATTTTAGATCTTTTCAGAGAGACACCAATGGCATGTATTTCGCTGGAAACAAGTGGGATTTCATTTGAAAGTGAACAAATAAAAGAAGAACCTGCTGTTCAAGATCCGAATATTTTCAACTGCCTCATCTCCACAACCCATTAAAAATATCAAACGTAGGGGAATCTAGTTACCATCTAAGAAAATTGCATTGATATTCTTTGCAAAACTCAACACACTAGTTACACTCTACTTTGAATTCCATTCACATTATCGTCATTTCGTAGATTCCCGCCAGCACAATCAGAACAAAGCAAGAGAATCAAGGACACTGAATATACAATTTTTCATTTGTATACATTTACATAATTTACATAATCATGACCTATTAACATCTAATCCCAATGCCACAGTGTATGATAATTATATCTGAGAAGGAGTAACAGTAAATGCAACACCCCATTTTGTATATAAGCTCCAACACTCTGTTTTTTCTGGAGAATAATAACTGGTACAGGGCCATCTAATAATTTTGAACACTAAGTATAGTTATATATTCTTATCCACACTCAATATGGAGATACTAATATGCATTGTGTACAATCGGTACATGTATGTCCAACCAAAAACTGAAAACAGTATCCGTTATCAACCTCATACTCCAAGTCTCTCTTTTCCTGATAATATATGCTCTGGAAATTAGAGGTATCTAACCATTTTGAACACCCAATAAGGGGACAATATTATCCAGAGTGCAACATAATAGTTCAACATTTACATTTAAACATAAAAATGGGAAAACGTTATCTGAAATCAACATTATATTCCATTGATAATTATCTGAAATGGGGTATCCCGCAATTTCGAAGAACCAGGGAAGTATTGTCCTCTGTACGTGTTGTATCATTACTACGTGTACGTGTTACCAAGAAAAATGGGGTCACATTTTTTTGATATCAACCTCAAATTAAACCCCTTTTAATTAGTTTACTATTTCTGGAAAACCTTTTCCAGGAAAGGGACACTTAATATTGAAATAATATTATCCATTGTGTACCATTGCTACATGTATATATGCATGTCTTACCAAAAAAGGGGAGTTCGCACAGAATTGTACAAAGGGCAATAAATGTTAATTAACACGGATTTGTGTTTAAGTAAGACAAAGCTACACACACAATTCTACCGGCAGGATCTACATTCTTGTTCAGGATCATCAGGCATGGCACAGCATCACAGAAGTCACGAGCTGTCAGACGTGATAGGAACCAACCAACCAACCAAAAACACACAATTAAATAATACTTACAGTATACACTTTGTTTCCACGATTAACAAGATGTAGCTACTGCTGATCCTCCAAAATGTTGTCCGACATAGACTTCAAACAAAATGTAGTTTTTAGGTTTCAGAGTTTCACATAATGATGTCACAATGAGTTAGTACATTGTATATGCAGTCTGAGTTAGTACTTTGTATGTGCAGTCTAGATTAATTAGTCAGTTATCAGTGGCGTAGCCAAGGGGGGCGATGGGGGCGATCGCCCCCCTAAGATTTGGCAAAAAAAAAACCCTGATGTGAAGCCGCCGCTTTCATTTCCTTGTTTTTTTTTCCTGTGGAAATCTCTACAGCAATATACATTAGGCGCGGATTTATATTTTTATAAGCGTGATAGGAAAAATGTCAAATTTTTCGGCGCGCTCCGCGCGCAAAATTGCATATACAGGTTACCATTTTTCGTACAGATCGCGACGCAAAATTAAATACTATAGTATAATAATAATAATAATAATAACAATAATAATAATAATAATAATAATGATACTGAAACATTTTGTACAGCGCATAACACAAAGGCAAAATTGCATTCTCTAAGCACTTTTTAGAACATAGATACAAAAGGAGTGTTGTGAAGTTTAATGTTTTTGCAGTGCCATGCGCAGACAGTGTTTAAACAAGTCATATTCTTGTATTACATAAGAATTTTTGTTAAGTTGTTATTTTGGGGGATGCACTGTTTTCCTTCAAATGTTTGTAGTAGCGTGGTACAAAAACTGAAAATTTTCGGCGCACTGCGCGCGCAAAATTGCAATGAAAATTTTCAAAAAAGAATATTGTGTGTGAATAGTAGTGTTTTGTAACATTAAGTTTCAAGAATTGTTCAATATGTCTTTTTTCTTGGGGGACAAAACGATATGTTTACTTCCAAAACTGGCGTGGTAAAAAAATGTAAAAATTGCATTCGGCATATAGTCTAACATTTTTCGTGCATAGCGCGCCGCAAAATTGATATTGTGCAAGTTTAAAGGTTTTATAGTGTCTTGGGCTGCTTTTTAAACATACTTTTGCACTACGTTTGAAGAATCTTTTCAATTTGTCAGATTAGGGGGCAGCAAAACAATATGTTAGTCATCAAATATCTTCATTGGCGTGGTTAAATTGTCAAAATTTTCGCTCAAAACTGTATGACATAACGATTTCTTGGCGCGCAAAGCGCGCCACAAAAGGAGTATTTTGTATGTTACTGCATTATGTTGTAAAAATTGTTCAAGCTTATTTTTTAATCCGGTGCAAAACGATATGTTTGGCCCAAATATTTTCATTGGCGCCACCTCCCAGGATCAACGCTTGCATAAACGAACACACACACTAAAATCATCCAGTACCTCAAGCTTTATGTATAGGAATTTCCGCAATTCTCGACTCAAGGTTTACTGTTTTCAGGTAAGATGCCAAATGGATTAAAAAAGTCAACATTGTACATTTTTGAAGGTGCAAATGAAAAATTTTCTCACACCATATCCTCCCTCATCATGCTCGTGTTGTTTATATTTAGGCCTAAACGGTCACATAACCTCTTAGTTTACTACAAGATGATGATCTTAAAAAACTCACACTATATTGGAGAGGTCCCCTCGTAGCCAATTTATTAACACGTTCTGCATGGAGAGTGATCCCTCTCACGCCTTCCCCAAGTATTTTATTACCTAAGAATTACTTATAGGGGTAACCAGACCTTACCCAAAGCTATATAATTTGTCTAATTATCCAAAATTATAAATTAAAAGTATGAAATATTCAGATCAATTTGTCACTAAAGTCAAAGAAGCAAATTATGTAGATTTGTAAAGGTGAAACTGCAATTTTTCCTACCCGGCAAGTGTTTTTTTTTCTGTGTTTGCATGGCGAATTTTTATGTACAATTATATGGTTTGGTTGAAAAAATGCGATTTTTTTTTGGCTCGCTCGCTACGCTCGCTCGCATATTTAAATTCATATTTTTTCGTCTCGGGGCTGTCATCAGCACAATCTACTTGGGGGCTTAACTTGCCACAAACATCATGAGTAATTGTTCTGCATTGAATAGAACAAAATTATGTGAACTAAAAAAAGTGAATTTTGCACTAAATGGCGTCAAATAGTCATGATAAAGCAGAAAGGATAGTACTTTAAAGACACTATATAACACTGTGGAAGACACGTTTAAAAAATTGTCAAACTTTGCTATCTGACATATCTGGCAGTGTTTGAATGGACAAATAAACACCTTAGAACACAAAAGTTTGGACAGTTATGCTGTCACTAGTACAATATGTGTAGATACAAATTGGCACATTAATTTCCTATCGGGGCGATAGGAAGTTCTGCAACACAGCAGTCTATGGGGGAAAGCTGGAATGGTCTCTCAATGATTTTACTTTTTTAAAGCACTTAATGATCGTTTTAAACAGCAATTTTTTTCAGGGCTTCATTTTTAGACCATGTCAGATACACTGGTAGCATGGGGAATCATACAGCTCAGATTTTTTTTAACTGGAAACATTGTTATACACTGCCTTTAAGCCGTAGAGCTTCCTCAGTCAGGATCCCGCCCGCAAGGGACCATTGAGCAAATGCGCCTATTATGTAGGCTATATTGAGCATAATTTTTGGTTCCCCTCGTATTTGAAAATCTTGAATCCGCCCCTGAATATACTGCCTTATCTTAATCAGTAGGACTGTTTCAAGTCGATAAAACATGCCAAAACATGCATCAAATCGCACGATTAATTGCATCAAAATTCCAAAAGCTCTCACCGTGGGACGGGGGGGGACACCCCCTCCCACAACCCCCCCCCCTCGCTCGCTCCGCTCGCTCGGGCTCGGTCGCTTCACTCCCTCGCATATTCCGCCCCCCATAAGATCAAATCCTGGCTACGCCACTGTCAGTTATAGCATGGACTTGGTACCTCCTTGGTTATAGTACGTACCTTTATGTTATATACGTCTGCTGGTCTCCTTTGAATAATTCTGCGCACGTACAGATAGGCCTACAAAGAGTTACGTAATATCATATAGGTATAAGATAAATAGATATTATGTGTAATAGTGGGGCAGATAACTGCACATTTTGGGTTGAATCGTTCAAATTGTGATACAAGCACCAAATTTTGCACAGATCTTCCTTCAGGGGTGTCATATCAGAAAATAACGCGGGCCACGTGAAATTTCCAAAAAGACGGGTCATGTGGGCCATTTTTCAAAATGGCCGCCTTGTGTAACCTACATTGAACAGTTTTGATAATAATTGTTTAATGCGACCTCTTATAAGCTTGAATATGGTATCACTTTAAAGCTATGTAAATTTTCTACAAGATGATACCACACTTAATTGGATTAAGAGTGATTTTGACGGCACTTTTGGGCCAAAAACGTGATTTTTTTACTATTTTTTCAAAATTTTGAATTTCTAAGAAATTTATATTTTACTCTTTTTTCAATAAAAATTGCCAGGAAGAAACCAACACTTTTCAAAAAACTTCCCTAATATGTGTATAATGTTTTGTTAAAATTGCAAGTTCACTGTATTTTTACAAAAGGTGTCATATTGCTCCAAAGTTAACAGCGTGGTATTAACCAAAACGACATATTGTCGCTTGGGAGTCTTCCATAGTGAAGAATAGTGACTTTATAATTGCTCGCGGTATAGTGGTCGTTTGGACCGTTGTTTGATGCAAGACACAGATTTTATCTGATGGAATGGAAAATTCTAGAACACAAAAA
>JZLH01S0348641.1:83312-95222 GCA_001188425.1 Eucidaris tribuloides
GAGAGATAATTCATTGTGATCAGGGGCCGTCGATCCATTTTTTTGGATGGGGGGGGGGGCAAAAGTGAAAAAAAAAATGTCAAAAATTTTCGGCGCGGATTTTGCGGCGTCAAGCGCCGGAAAAAATTAACATTAAGTTTATTTAATTGTACTTTTTATGCTACGTTTAATGTTTTTTTTTTTTTTTTTTTTTTTTTTTTCTTTCCTATGTTTTTAAACATATTCGTGCGTTACATATTATGATTTGTTTCAAGTTTTCAAAATTATTGGGGGGGGCAAATTGATATATTTGCCCCCTAATGTTTTCATTGGGGTGGTGACTGCCCCCTTAACCACCCAGGATCGACGCCCCTGATCATGATTAGTGATGGGTGCTATGTTTGAAGACACATTATCTTCAGAAATGCTAGTCATCGTTATAAATGGCAGAGATGATCTACTCGACCAATTATTGTTTTATCGCACAATATTGAGTAAAATGTTCCCTAATTAATTCCTGATTGTAAGGATATTTTTTTGAAATTTGAATGTTTATAACACTAAATTTCCTATAACATGTACGCCCTGTGTTGTGTGAACTATATGCCAAATCGCCGTACGTCAAGTGATGCTTTGAAATAGCGCCATCATTGCAGAAGTTTAGCTGTCCTCTGGTCCTTAAGGAAGAAGGAGCCAGTAACTAACAGATCAAGTTAAAAAAAAAATTGAGTTCTTGCCAACCTATTAGATCGCACATGCACTGGTCTGGAGCTGACCATTCGTGACCGATGCATGCCACCCGACGTGTGTTAGTCGCACCGTGGTAATGTATGCACTGTTTGAATCGATAAGCTCCTCCCCTATAGCTCTTTCTGCAAGTTTTATCCCGGATGAAACTTGCAAAGACGTAAAATAAACACAAATTAACTAATAATAAGGCTTGCTGAGGGTGAGTATCACACATTACCCCTTATTTAGGCTGTCTTTATCACCATGTACCATAATTCCCACAATACTCACAATGTCATTTTTTCTTAACTTGTGCTTGTTAGTTGCTGGCTCCTTTTTCGCTTTAAGTGCTTGGCAGACACAGACACATATACCTATAACACATATACCTGTACACATGGATGTACACACACAACATACATACACACAAGCACATACACGCACACAGATGTACACACAATACACGCCATACATACACACACACACACATACACACATACACACACACAGAAAACACAGACACACACCTACACGCACTCACACATACACAGAGAGAGAGAGAGAGACACACACAGACACATACACACATATACACACGGCACACAAATGCCCTAAAATAACTTTGGTGGCTTGTTTTTATGTTGGTCATGGCACACGTCAACAAAGAACCCACCTTTCCCCTATTACCCCCCGCCCCACACCACACACACACACACACACACACACACACACACACCACCACACACAACACACACACACACACACACACACACACACACACACACACACACACACACACCACACACACACAACACACACACACACAACACACACACACACCACCACACACACACACAACACACCACCACACACACACACACACACTTAAACCGTTGCCTACGTGATTCTTCCCAAAGATTTAATACCTGTCATTTCTGGTTCCTGTAGCCAAGGGTTAAGACATTGATTGTTTGTTTGTGCATGATGTATACATGTACATGTATGTGTTGGTTTGTATTTCATTGACCATCAACCCCTTCTATAGCCTCCCTGTACATTTTTGATGGGCGACCCCAATCATGTGGTTATTAATCTATGTCACACATCGCATTGAACATGATCGTACAATTAAATGTGCTGTCAGCCCCTGGCACGAATTGTCGCCGGCGACAATTTTTGCCGCAACAGACTTCCTCTTCAATAGTGAATTTATAATACTTTGGTATACATGTACTCAAAGTAAGTCGTTTCTGGCTCCAAAGAAAAAACACATCAGGGGCCTTTTGCATAAAACTTTAACCTAACCCGAGAAAAACTCTGGTTAGAAAATTGGGTTACGAGATTTCTATGGTTAGCAACATCGATGGTTAAAACCATTGCAATAAAAACTCTGGTTAACAACCCGAGTTTTAATACATGGCGAATATTCTCGGACGAGGCTGCGCGCCCTCCAAGTTGTCAAAAATTACGTCGCACGACACGAATTTCGCCTGCGCGACGATTTCACCGCACGAAGAGTTCTACACAAACACTGACATGGAGAATAACAAACGAGGTAATTATGATGAATATTGCCGTGTCTGAATTGAATTTTGTAATGTCTCAAAGAATAAATGCTGTAGATTAACTTGAGAGTTCCGATGGAACGTTTTTTTCCAAATTTGATACTGTGGTGGACGTTTTTGCAGCATGATCTGTTACGTAGTCGCACCACACTTGCGGTGAGTTCCACGCCGGTGGGTCTGGCGTGATTGCGGATCAGCTTCCGTTGGCGCAACGGAGAGCAAACTTCGTTATTGATTTTGAACTTCACTGCACGATTATTGCAACTCCTAGTCATGTTTTGTTCAGACACATACAGCCAGAAGATAAACAAAATCTATTTTGTTTGTGTATAGATTATTTTTATTGACACAATTATTTCTAATGTTGTGACTTGTCTTAGTGTGGGACGTACTTTTTAGTGCAGCACAGTTACGTAGTTGAACCACACTTGCGGTGAGTTCCACGCCGGAGGGTCTGGCGTGATAGCGGATCAGCTTCCGTTGGCGCAACGGAGAGCAAACTCCGTTATTTGTTCGAACTTCACTGCACACGATTATTGCAACTCCTAACGTAGACTCTAACGTTAGTCATGTTTAAATATAATGTTCATGAATCATGTTAACTTTAGTTCAGACACAGTGTACGGTGTTTGTGCCAGCCATGTAACGGCATTAAGAATAAGATAAACAAATCTGTTTTGTTTGTGTACTGTAGTCACTGTAGCGATTATTTTTATTGACACAATTTCTAATGTTATGACTTATTTGTTAATGAATATTGTTAACGTTAGATCTAATACTAGTTCTACATTATCTTTTCTAAGTTTTAGTAATGCGCTGCAACTATATCGTTAGACATTGAAGTGTCTGTGGGTGGACAGTTTAAATAATTTTAGCATTGTAATAAGACGCCCTGCACACAGTCGCACCTCGGACCCCTCGAGACTGCGAAGGTATAGGCCAGACGCCGTGCTTACGCACGGCGTCTGGACAGGCTATGGTGGGACGTACGTAAGTGCAGCATGTCAGTTACGTAGTTGCACCACACACTTGCGGTGAGTTCCACGCCGGTGGGTCTGGCGTGATAGCGGATCAGCTTCCGTTGGCAATGGAAAGCAAACTTCGTTATTTGTTCGAACTTCACTGCACACGATTATTGCTACTCCTAACGTAGATCTAGTCATGTTAAATTGTTAGTCATGTTAAGTTCAGACAAACAGCCAGAAGATAAACAAATCTGTTTTGTTTGTGTAGTGTAGAGATTATTTTTATTGACACAATTTCTAATGTTGACTTATTTGTTAATGAATATTGTTAACATTAGATCTAACTTACTAATACTGGCTATGACTGTGACTTTATCGACTGACCGAGTCTCAGTTTCATACACATGATAGTCAGCAGTCACACAATCCCATCTCACCTCATAGACATAGTGCATAACAAACCTACATTAAGTTACACACAAACATGACAAACCAAACATTTGACTAACATTAATATGAAAAGTACATGTATGAGGCACTCTTGGAATGGAAGCTTGTACTAGAGTTAAGTAACAGAGTCTGTACAGGCGGTGGCAGTGCCTTGTTTACGATCGCTCGCGGTAGATTTGTTAGAACCGCTGTTTGACGTTTGCTACAAGACATGAATTTTGTGTAATGTAAATTTTAAATGTAGCATTAGATCTAACTTAGTTATTTTTTTGTACAAAAGATTGTGTGTTTTGTTGCCTTTTGGATCTAATTTATTAAATTAAATGTAAAACGCCCTTTATTGTTCTGCAAAGTTGACTTAACTTGTTAATGTCAGATCTACCAAAAGTTGATACATTCACCTGTCCGGTAAATGTTGGTTGACAACCTTCTGACATTCGGCAACTTTTGGTTGAGTTGACAGGCGCACGTGCCCGTGTGCCCTAGCCTATTTCAAGCATTGATACTAATGAGGTGTGGTTCGATTTCTGCTGTGTGCTGTTGCTAACTGGCGATGGTGTCCTGTAGTGTGATAAGGATGGTCAGGACTGCAATGATTGCAGAGCATGAGTTAATATGGGGTAGTAGGTACACCTAACGTTAGAACCTCGGAGACAGCATCTTTCGCTCTGTACCTGTTCCCCGTAGTTCTACGGACGCCGAAAGTGTGAGGACTATGCTGAGTATTGCTAATTATTACTGCTGTTACTGCAGGCAACACTGTTTCTTGTTAGATGTAACGTTGGGTAGTTATAGATATAAAATGTTAACCTTTGAACTTTAGGAAGAGATTACTTATTGGACACTCCAGTCTTCAAATAAACAGGGCAGGGGTGCCAACTTTAACACATGAGCGTGCGTGAGACTCGTGCATTTTCGCCCCCCCCCCCTCGCCCCCCAAAACCTCAAAAAAAAAAAGAGAGAAAAAGTAAAGACAATGCTGATTTCTATCAGTACCGGTATCCCCTGTCAGTGCTCGACAAAAATCTTTATTAATTTTTTGTTGTTGTTTTTGCCTTTCTGGCGTAGTCGGGCACATGAATTTTAGTTTCAACTGCCAGACAGCAAAATCCAAATGCCCCAATTTCTTCATTTTTAAATATATATCCCAGTACAAAGTGAGACAATTAAACACATTGATGCAAGAGCAAAATATGAATCTGACAGTAAATCTGAACCAATTTACACTAAACTCACACATACATACGTACATGAGCGACAGTCAATATAAAATTAGACACATCTGCAAATTGATAATTTCTAATAAAAAAATAAAAATAAAAGAAGAAATATTCTATAGGAAGACTTTTATCAACGTTGGTACTGCATATGGAACGGTTCTCACAGATAATTGTCGTATGTCCAGCACTCTACATGCTTTTAAGCAAATATATATATGCATGCAACTTTGTAATATGTCGGAAGTTAATTTAGCTCAGTTTTTTTTTCACCTTTCTGATATTTATTCTAACTTAATGTTTTTGTTTTGAGGCAAGTGTTTGAAAGCAGAAGTGATTGTATAGTAGCCCAAAGAGTGCATGATTGCATCAAGTGGTTGTAGTGGTAGTAAGTTATGCGTGGAAGTTACAGTAAGTCATGGTAGTAGGTGGTAGTAGTGGTGGTGGTGGTAGTAGCGGTAGTAGTAACAGTAGTAGTAGTGGTAGTAGTTAGTTAGTAGTATGTAGTTCTTTTTGTTGTAGTAAGAGTATGCCTATATAACTAGTAGTGGTATTCGTAGTAGTAATTGTTTGTAGCTTGTAATGGGTATAGATTGCAAGGTACTTTGGTAACTATAATTTCGTTCGTAATTTTACTTTAAGCTACTTTTAATGATAATTTTATGTTATATCTTATTTTATTGTGTTAGATGAGGGCCAAGGGCTTCGTGTAGACGTCTATATAAATATTGACTGAGCGAACTACCCCTGTCACTTTCTGAATATGTGAAATAATAAATAAAATTAAATAAATAATATAAATAAAGTAAATAAATAAATAAATAGAATAATAAATAAACGGTGTGTAAACGTAAATTTTTGAAACAATCAAGTTTACGTGTAACCAAGAAGAAAATGAAAGGCATATATAATATACAACTTTTCCGAGTGCTTGTGCATATATTAAATATTATATATGATCTTTTAATGTACTTTTTAAAGATAACAATAAATGCTTGAAACCGGTGTGAAATTCAAGAGTTTAATGAAAATGTATCAAGGTTGGCCAATATGATTGAATCTTTTGAAAACAAGACGCAACACATTGTTGATTTGGTATTAACATGCCCGAAGATTTGTCATAAATTTATCGAGTTATTGTAAATCCGATCTTATCATTGAGTTTAAAGTGTCTTTTCAAACTGAATGGAAACCCCGACAACAAAAAATGATGAACAATATACCAACGAGTATAAGACAAGTGTTCGCAGCCGCTTAACTAATTTGAACGATGAATTGTATAATATTTGATGTGATACTGCATTACACAGGTAAAAGATTATATATTTTACAAATTTTTCTAAGCAATGTAAATATTATTTCAGATAATTTCATTTTTAAATTAGATTAAACTAACTTTAAATGCTCACCTGACTACTGGAATAATATTTAAAACAAGCTTTGAATGTCCGTGAGAGAATTGCTTGCTAGTAGAATGGAAACAACTCATACAATCTTTTTGACAAACTTTGTTGGACAAAAGTGTCGCTGGCGACGAATTTGCCGGGTTCTTGCAGTCAGAAAAGTTCTTCTCACCAATACGCAATCTGCGAAAAATTGTCGATGCTTTTAGTAGCCCCTCCAGAGGATCAAACAAGGTGGGGTTCTAGCTGTAATGTAGCAGAGCTAAAGGTCATTATGAAATGACTTATATAATGCGCCTAAGTGAAAAAAAAAGAGAGAGAAGTTAAAGGTTGAAAGAACCTGGCATAGCTCATTTAATTCTTGAAATTCTAAAATCGTCAATAGAACGCATGAGGCGTCATAAAAAATACTGGCTGACCGCACGCATCCGCGAAGTGTGCTTCTCTTTGTTAAATTTACTGCGTTTTAGATTTGTAGCATAAAGCAGAATACTAGTAAAGAGTTTATCCAACAAATTGCTCAGAGCAGGTATCGGTACATGTAAATTAAGAGATATTGTGCCTTCAATATGGTGGACGGTCTGAACAATGCGACTCACCAATATAGTCATTGTAAGTTTCCGTTAAAGTCCGGCCAATCGAAAGATTGAAAATGTGGTTTATATTGTCAGGAAAGAGAGCTTTGACGGTGTATTTAATGGCATTTTCTGAAAGGGCAAAGAGTGGATCTGCATTGCTGTTTAAGATGAAAGAATGCAGGGATTCCTAGGAACTATTATAAACGCGTAATGACTATGGCTTTTGACGAGGCTGAATTCATTGTGATCAGGGGCGTCGATCCATTTTTTTGGATGGGGGGGGGGGCAAAAGTGAAAAAAAAAATGTCAAAATTTTCGCGGCGCGGATTTTGGCGCGTCAAGCGCGGAAAAAATTAACATTAAGTTTATTTAATTGTACTTTTTATGCTAGGTTTAATGTTTTTTTTTTTTTTTTTTTTTTTTTTTTGCTTTCCTATGTTTTTAAACATATTCGTGCGTTACATATTATGATTTGTTTCAAGTTTTCAAAATTATTGGGGGGGGCAAATTGATATATTTGCCCCCTAATGTTTTCATTGGGGTGGTGACTGCCCCCTTACCACCCAGGATCGACGCCCCTGATCATGATTAGTGATGGTGCTATGTTTGAAGACACTTATCTTCAGAAAATGCTAGTCATCGTTATAAATGGCAGAGATGATCTACTCGACCAATTATTGTTTTATCGCAGCAAATATTGAGTAAAATGTTCCCTAATTAATTCCTGATTGTAAGGATATTTTTTTGAAATTTGAATGTTTATAACACTAAATTCCTATAACATGTACTGCCCTGTGTTGTGTGAACTATATGCCAAATCGCCGTACGTCAAGTGATGCTTTGAAATAGCGCCATCATTGCAGAAGTTTAGCTGTCCTCTGGTCCTTAAGGAAGAAGGAAGCCAGTAACTAACAGGCATAAGTTAAGAAAAAATTGAGTTCTTGCCAACCTATTAGATCGCACATGCACTGGTCTGGAGCTGACCATTCGTGACCGATGCATGCCACCCGACGTGTGTTAGTCGCACCGTGGTAATGTATGCACTGTTTGAATCGATAAGCTCCTCCCCCTATAGCTCTTTCTGCAAGTTTTATCCCGGATGAAACTTGCAAAGACGTAAAATAAACACAAATTAACTAATAATAAGGCCTTGCTGAGGGTGAGTATCACACATTACCCCTTATTTAGGCTGTCTTTATCACCATGTACCATAATTCCCACATACTCACAATGTCATTTTTTCTTAACTTGTGCTTGTTAGTTGCTGGCTCCTTTTCGCTTTAAGTGCTTGGCAGACACAGACACATATACCTATAACACATATACCTGTACACATGGATGTACACACACACATACATACACACAAGCACATACACGCACACAGATGTACACACAATACACGCCATACATACACACACACAACACATACACACATACACACACACAGAAAACACAGACACACACCTACACGCACTCACACATACACAGAGAGAGAGAGAGAGACACACACAGACACATACACACATATACACACGCACACAAATGCCCTAAAATAACTTTGGTGGCTTGGTTTTTATGTTGGTCATGGCACACGTCAACAAAGAACCCACCTTTCCCTATTACCCCCCCCACACACAAACACACACACACACAACACACACACCACACACACACACAACACACACACACACAACACACACACACACACACACACACACACACCACACACCACACACACACACACACACATACACACACACACACACACACAACACACACACACACACACACACACACACACACACACACACACTTAAACCGTTGCCTACGTGATTCTTCCCAAAGATTTAATACCTGTCATTTCTGGTTCCTGTAGCCAAAGGTTAAGACATTGATTGTTTGTTTGTGCATGATGTATACATGTACATGTATGTGTTGGTTTGTATTTCATTGACCATTCCACCCTTTCTATAGCCTCCCTGTACATTTTTGATGGGCGACCCCAATCATGTGGTTATTAATCTATGTCACACATCGCATTGAACATGATCGTACAATTAAATGTGCTGTCAGCCCCTGGCACGAATTGTCGCCGGCGACAATTTTTGCCGCAACAGACTTCCCCTTCAATAGTGAATTTATAATACTTTGGTATACATGTACTCCAAAGTAAGTCGTTTCTGGCTCCAAAGAAAACAACACATCAGGGGCCTGTTGCATAAAACTTTAACCTAACCCGAGAAAAACTCTGGTTAGAAAATTGGGTTACGAGATTTCTATGGTTAGCAACCATCGATGGTTAAAACCATTGCAATAAAAACTCCTGGTTAACAACCCGAGTTTTAATACACTGCGAATATTCTCGGACGAGGCTGCGCGCCCTCCAAGTTGTCAAAAATTACGTCGCACGACACGAATTTCGCCTGCGGCGACGATTTCAACCGCACGAAGAGTTTCTACACAAACACTGACATGGAGAATACAAACGAGGTAATTATGATGAATATTGCCGTGTCTGAATTGAATTTTGTAATGTCTCCAAAGAATAAATGCTGTAGATAACTTGAGAGTTCCGATGGAACGTTTTTTTCCAAAATTTGATACTGTGGTGGGACGTTTTTGCAGCATGATCTGTTACGTAGTCGCACCACACTTGGCGGTGAGTTCCACGCCGGTGGGTCTGGCGTGATTGCGGATCAGCTTCCGTTGGCGCAACGGAGAGCAAACTTCGTTATTGATTTTGAACTTCACTGCACGATTATTGCAACTCCTAGTCATGTTTTGTTCAGACACACCAGCCAGAGATAAACAAAATCTATTTTGTTTGTGTATAGATTATTTTTATTGACACAATTATTTCTAATGTTGTGACTTGTCTTAGTGGGGGACGTACTTTTTAGTGCAGCACAGTTACGTAGTTGCACCACACTTGCGGTGAGTTCCACGCCGGAGGGTCTGGCGTGATAGCGGATCAGCTTCTCGTTGGCGCAACGGAGAGCAAACTCCGTTATTTGTTCGAACTTCACTGCACACACGATTATTGCAACTCCTAACGTAGACTCTAACGTTAGTCATGTTAAATTATTAATGTTCATGAATCATGTTAACTTTAGTTCAGACACACAGCCATAACGGCATTAAGAATAAGATAAAACAAATCTGTTTTGTTTGTGTACTGTAGTCACTGTAGAGATTATTTTTATTGACACAATTTCTAATGTTATGACTTATTTGTTAATGAATATTGTTAACGTTAGATCTAATACTAAATGTTAGTTCTAACTTGTTAGTTGTTACATTATTTTTTCTAAGTTTTAGTAATGCGCTGCAACTATATCGTTAGACATTGAAGTGTCTGTGGTGGACAGTTAAATAATTTTAGCATTGGTAATAAGACGCTCCTGCACAACAGTCGCACTCGACCGCCCTCGAGACTGCGAAGGTATAGGCCAAGACGCCGTGCTTACGCACGGCGTCTGGACAGGCTATGGTGGACGTACGTAAGTGCAGCATGTCAGTTACGTAGTTGCACCACACACTTGCGGTGAGTTCCACGCCGGTGGGTCTGGCGTGATAGGCGGATCAGCTTCCGTTGGCCCAATGGAAAGCAAACTTCGTTATTTGTTCGAACTTCACTGCACACGATTATTGCTACTCCTAACGTAGATCTAGTCATGTTAAATTGTTAGTCATGTTAAGTTCAGACAAACAGCCAGAAGATAAACAAATCTGTTTTGTTTGTGTAGTGTAAGAGATTATTTTTTATTGACACAATTTCTAATGTTGACTTATTTGTTATATGAATATTGTTAACATTAGATCTAACTTACTAATACTGGCTATGACTGTGACTTTATCGACTGACCGAGTCTCAGTTTTATACACATGATAGTCAGCAGTCACAACAATCCCATCTCACCTCATAGACATAGTGCATAACAAACCTACATTAAGTTACACACAAACATGACAAACCAAACATTTGACTAACATTAATATGAAAAGTACATGTATGAGGCACTCTTCGGAATGGAAGCTTGTACTAGAGTTTAAGTAACAGAGTCTGTACAGGCGTGGCAGTGCCTTGTTTACGATCGCTCGGCGGTAGATTTGTTAGAACCGCTGTTTGACGTTTGCTACAAGACATGAATTTTGTGTAATGTAAATTTTAAATGTAGCATTAGATCTAACTTAGTTATTTTTTTTGTACAATAGATTGTGTGTTTTGTTGCCTTTTGGATCTAATTTATTAAATTAAATGTAAAACGCCCTTTATTGTTCTGCAAAGTTGACTTAACTTGATAATGTCAGATCTATACCAAAAGTTGATACATTAACCTGTCCGGTAAATGTTGTTTGACAACCTTCTGACATTCGGCAACTTTTGGTTGAGTTGACAGGCGCACGTGCCCCGTGTGCCCTAGCCTATTTCAAGCATTGATACTAATGAGGTGTGGTTCAATTTCTGCTGTGTGCTGTTGCTAACTGGCGATGGTGTCCTGTAGTGTGATAAGGATGGTCAGGACTGCAATGATTGCAGAGCATGAGTTAATATGGGTAGTAGGTACACCTAACGTTAGAACCTCGGAGACAGCATCTTTCGTCTGTACCAGTACCCATAGTTCTACGGACGCCGAAAGTGTGAGGCTATGCTGAGTATTGCTAATTATTACTGCTGTTACTGCAGGCAACAACTGTTCTTGTTAGATGTAACGTTGGGTAGTTATAGATATAAAATGTTAACCTTTGAACTTTAGGAAAGAGATTACTTATTGGACACTCCAGTCTTCAAATTAGATAGGGCAGGGGTGCCAACTTTAACACATGAGCGTGCATGAGACTCGTGCATTTTGCCCGCCCGCCCCCCAAAACCTCAACAAAAAAAAAGAGAGAAAAAGTAAAGACAATGCTGATTTCTATCAATACCGGTATCCCCTGTCAGTGCTCGACAAAAATCTTTATTAATTTTTTTTGTTTGTTTTTGCCTTCCTGGCGTAGTCGGGCACATGAATTTTAGTTTCAAC
>JZLH01S0348641.1:99459-111413 GCA_001188425.1 Eucidaris tribuloides
TTTAATCTTAATGACCTTGCAGTTTTGGTCCCAAAAATATTAGATAAATCACGATAACTTACTCATAATTATAACAGACTACCACTGGATGTAGAAAGACTTTTACAAAAACGCAAACGAATAAGAACCTAATTCATTTCTGATCAATGACCAATTTAAGAGTTAGACATCACAATAAATGAACATAGATAAAGTAATGACTGATTGGTAGACCCGGTTTCTCGAAAATCGCCGTTTGCAGAGCTATCCGCGACGAAAACGGTTGGCACACCATTACCATTCTAAAATCTGAATGGAAATTCCGGATGCCATCGATCAACAGGGGACTGTAAGACACTTCGCGGCATGTTCTTTCGGATTGGTAGGGTTCGAGTTCACTTCCTCACTTAGAAAAAATATAATATTATGCTGGATTCCTCGTACCTCGACTATAACAATCCAGAGACAAGTGCAACATTTTCATCTGCAACGTTAACAACTACGCAGCGTATGTTAATATCAGTCAGGAAACGAGACATCATATCCAAAATTCATGTTCATATGGTTTAGCAGTAATAAGTTATCTGCAACTTATTGGAGGTCAGTTTAAGCAAAGATCTTACCCAAATGGAACGAGTTTTCGAAATGACACCTTTAGAGTAGATTTACACTGTACAATTTATACCGAATACCTGGAGAATATACATTACAAATTGATAACACAAGGAATCAACACCAAATTATTCAAGAATGGGAAAAATCCATCATCTATTATCCTGTATGGCCCTGGCACGGACCGTTACATATAGAATAGGTACCGCAAGGTAGTAGATCTCAAGAGATAACAATCATCCGCTATAAAAAATCACTGAGTTGCGAGTTGTATACATCGTATCTGTGAAAACAGTATATCAAAGTATATTTGTCCAATAATAGGACTATATAGATTAAAGTTATGATTAGCAAGCTATGCTTATATAATATATAGAGTAACATTATACAACTCAAGAGTAAAACCATTTTCTAAAAAGGTCGGGTGAAGATCATGAGACACAAAAGTAATGTATAACGTCAGCATGAAAGTAGTATAGAAAAATTGCCTGTGCTTCCTCGGTATTAAGTCGCGCACAGATAACAAACACATCGCACATTATAACTCACGAAGCACTGACTACACTGCATCAATCTCACATGAATACATAAATTCTCAGTTCGAAAGTAGATCATACCCATAAAAAGTATGTGTTGAGGGTGAGAATTGTATGAATTGTGTGTGTGGTGCGTGGATTTTCGTTGTATGCTCAGTAACATGGCGCAAAGAGCGTAGCGTGACGACCGTTCCGCGTGCGCGAAGTGTGGTGATGTTGGTGTGTGTGTGTGTGTTGGTGTGGGATCGAGGTTGTAGTTGTGTGGATCTAGTGATTGGCGAAACGTAGGCATTGCAGCAGCCACAGAATATCTTGTAAATCAAATGAGAAAAGCCGACCAAGATCAGTTGTGTGACGTTCATAAGGATGCAGTGAGCGTAAAAAGTTAAGGTGTGGACTCGAAATTGTAACTAGCGAGTCGAGATATCGGTACCATACCATCAACTAAATGTTAGAAGTTAGCGATCAGACGTTTCATGGAACACGCAGAATATTGACAGAGTGTTAGCAACTGCAAAGCCATTCACAACGGAGCCCCAACCGTGGACTGTGCCACATTCTATGAGCCAACCAGATAGAGCGATGCAAAGTGCTGCCCTAAATATATAACACTTAATGAGAGGCCTACGTTAAGGAGATGGCTCCGCCTATTTGTGAACATATCATCAGTCTTGCGGACAGGTCTCGAGAAATTTCTCTAGAGACAGTAGAAGTACCCAGATGGTCCAACTAGAATGTTGCCACCCCTCTGAATCTCGGTGACATGGTGACACGGTTATTTGACTCTGATCTTATACGAAGCTAAAAATTAACTGGAAATTAGTAGAACGAGATTGGCTAGACAAACTTATCCACATATTAAAATAAAAAGTAAGAGCCATCGCAATGGAAATTTCGTGAGTAAAGAGATTTATGTAAGTCAAAAGTTGACTCACATATTATAAAATGTAAAAGTGATCAAGTAGCCTTCGCAACATTACAATCATCTGACAAGTGTCACGCTTATGGTGCAAAATAAGAGCTAAGGCAGCCGATAAAGAGGCATCAACAATAAACTAACTCTGACCAGGCATCTCATCGACTTGAGCATCTCACTTAAGTAACAGATATCTTCAAGAAAATCCCGTTCCTCAGACCAGGGAGAATACACTCTAGCTGGGATATGTAGCGCCGAGAAGACGGCACTCGCAGACCCAGTGATTGGGTAAAGGGCATTTGTTACTCTCTTCGATAGCCACATGCAGAAGCTCAACCTACAAGGTAAGAGCCTTATAGATGTCCAGCCGTTTGATCGCAGATTATGTCGTTGTGGTGACCAGCTATTCGGTGCTCGTGATCTATACTGCAGAGTCTCGCTCAAGAAGCTGTCAGTCGCGTCACAGCGCAAGAACGAGTAGCGTGTGATCGTGTAAGCGTCGTCAGGTAGTGAAAGTGTGATGATTTATAGATATGCTGTTACTTTTTGAGATGTATTCGATCATGTGAAGTGTGAGTGGAAGTGTATTGTGTGTAGTGGTAAATTGTGCTGCTGCCGGGTGCGTGGTGCTGTACTAGTGTAAGGTGTATGTGCGAATGTCGTGTGTGAAAGAGTTGAATGCAATAGAGGATAGATTAAGCTCCGATGCATAGATGTCGTGAGTGGCAGTGGATGAGTTAGGTTGGTCAGTTCAATTGATAAGTGTGCAGTGTGCATGTAGGCAGCTAGCCTGCTGTGTGCTGGTGTGGTCCGTGACTGTGTCGAAGGATGTTCCCTCTAGACCTGGTGCTCCAACTGATAATTTGATAAATTTACTAGAAATTCACTCGTCTTGTATAAATCCAGATGATTTCACACCACTACTTTAATAATTCTCAGGCATGCACAAAAAAAGAAACACTTTCCCTATATTCGCCATTCTGCTACTGCATAACAGTAGAGTAATAAAACCAAGACTAGTTCATGTCCACTAGATGAAGCTATTTTTGGAGACCTGAAAAAAAATACATAGAAAAAAAAAGTTGTAATGAGTAGAACATGGATTGTCATCTAAAAGTAGTAGAAATGGAAACCGCCAGAAAAGAAAACCGTAAACATACAATAGACACACGTCTGAGTCAGCAAAGGGTGACAGACCTCGGCTATGGTAAACATAGCACTCTGTGAGAGAATAAATTCACTGACCAACTACCTTAAAACAAGAAGCTCCCATTAGGTCAAATGAGCGAGTAACCATGCACCGAACAAGATCTATCGGCAGGAAATGAATTTAAATAAAAACAAACTCGCAAAGCTCTGCAGCTTAACATACATCAACTATAATGGCAATGCGCTATATCATCAAAGTTCATCTATTCAAGAAGAGAAGTGAAAGTAGAAGTTAGTACAGGCAAAGATGACTTAAGTAAAAAGCAACTAGGTGTACATTGGTTATTAATTTAAATACTCAAGCATACATATATTAGCTAATAATCAATGATACAAAACTGAGAAGTGGAACTGAGATTTTTTCAAATTTACTCATAAATCGCACCACTTCTAATATAAAAAAATAAGTACTACGAATTTGAGTCTCGCATTCTTCGTTGTTACAGAGAGCAAATATTAAACTAGACAATAACTATACAAAAAAATCCTTAAAAAGAGGAATCAACTAGAAAATAAAGAAATCATAGGTGTGCATTGTGCATAATCAATTATCAAGAGAAGAAAAGCAAGAAGTTGTACGAAAATGGAGACCACAGTTGTCCCTAACGAAAGGCATCAGCCTACAAATCACCCATCTCCCCCTAACCATGGATCTTCATCGACTGAAGATCGGCGACTACTCACGACTGGAATAATAGACGAGAAATACGACGGCTCGCCCCTACTCATTCCCCCGTACCAAAAGCCCGGTGGGGAAGTTCCCTACGCGTGGAGTAGTGTCAAGCCTTCTAAGAGACGCTCAGCATTTAAGCAGGTCGACTATCGCCCACGCAATAGTCGGAGACGTAACGACAATAGTCGACTAGTCGTTTAGCAAGCCTCTTTAAGTGTAGGTCATAGGAGTGGTGGTAGAGTACAAACGGTGTTACACGAAGTAGGCAAAGGCATACGTCGACAGTAGGCCAACGTGAACGGCAACACGATGCATGAATACGCCATATTGAAACAAAGATAAATCAATCGGATACAAGTACAGCTTTTTAAGACCATGATTCGATGATAGTTGATATGATCATAAGCCCGTGCCTGAAAATAAATTATCGCCCGGATCAACAAATACGAGAAAACCGAAAAGGGAAAAAAAAGAGTCAACTAATAGAGATCGAGAAGTACAACGTCGTGCACCAACACAAGTACATTCAAATCTAAATTGGGCTAAATCATTGTCATGACAGCGCAAATATGATTATCGAGATAATAGTCTTCTTGGCTTAATTTTTATACCAAGTCTGTCTGCTGACAGTCTTTTTGCGAGTACAGTAGCAGATACAGTTTTAATAAAATTAACAGTTGAAAAAAGAGCTATGCAGATCGCGGACAGTGGCCAGTAACTGGCGGACTAATCTAGCCAATAAATACAGCACGCGACCTATCCAATCGAAAACACAAGACGAATTTTCGCCAGGACTAGTCGGTGCACACACTGGTAGGAGATATAGGAGAAAGACCAAAGTGTTCGTGAAACCAGACTGGAAGATACCACCAGCTATCGCCAAAAGAACCGACGAAAACAATAAAGCACGAAAGGAAGATAAGAGCCAGTGGTCCGTGAGGATAACCCCACACGAGCTAGAAACTGGACTACACGAAATATTATTGAAAATTCACTACCAGCCCCACCAACTTACGCGCGGGGAGTAAGAACGCAGCATATCGCTGCGTAGGTAATATCTTTAAATTATAAAGAAACACAAAAATGACCTACCAAGTAACGAAACGGACAGACATAATGCTGTCAACCGTCGGCGAATGCGGTTACAAAATTAAGCTATTTGCTAAACACTAGGCAAAGCTAAAACACCTAAGATTAAACTGGATTTTAAGCAAACAAACGTAATGAGATCGAGCAGTAAATATGAGGTTAACGAGTTATTGCGCCACAGAGGATGGATCAAGTTGATCCAGAGAAGCAAAGGTAGTAGCGTCATTAACCTGTCGGCCAAATAATCAAAGAAACCACTGACAAAATTATATTGCGCACGCAGGTAGAAGTAGAGCAAGAGACATCAATAAACTATTGTAATGAAAGGATTTCAGAGAGGAAGCTCTCAATGTGAAGATTTTTCTACTATTGTAAGTTTTGCGCCTCGCCTTTTTTGTCTTTTTGATAGATCTAGAGGAGGTAATGCTACCCATAGAAAATTACTGTCAAGCAAGTTTAGGGTTGCAAGTCAGACTTGAATAATGTACAATCTGAAACAACTTGGAGAGTCTACTAATAGCTCTGTGAACATTTAATGTTGAATTATAAATCTTACTTTCAACTAGTGTGGCACAGCGCCATAGGGCAATGACTGCAATAGCAAATCTTCGCTACTAGTTATATCTGCGCTTAGTCGCTGATGGTCCCCATTAAAAACACTACCTAAAATAAACAAGATAAGGGCATAGGCTATTGTTAGTAACAAGTTACGATGGTCTAATCTATGATCTGTCATTTACACTCTGCCTGGCCTCAACTCATCAAACTCGGTGACCCTACATTGGCAAAGCACAAAAAAGGTTCATAATCATACACAGACCTGTATTTTCTACACTGTCCGAGGACATTGTAAAAACCCAAGAAAAAGGAAGAAGCCAAAATATCCGGCATTAAACCTGTCTGATACGCATAGTAACTGTAACATTCCAAAGAGATCAGCATAGACCGACAATACCCAAGCGAACAAGCCATCGAAGCCATAAAAGTCAAAATAAGAGAGTGCGCCAAGCAATAGAACGATAAACCAAGAAAAAGACGTAAACATGGAATAGGAAAACGATACGATTTAGAAATGGAGATATTTAAAACATAATCAATGGGGAGGGAAGACTGCCAGTACAAGTGTTTGGTTTTTAGAACCCACCAGGACTCGCGCGAAACACATAATTTCAAAATCTAGACATATATTTTATTAAAATAGCTGAGATATATAAAAACAAGCTATGAATGGAGCACAAATATTTAATCAGCACTAAAGATACAGAATGTAAATGAATCAAGGATATTCTAATAAAAGTTTAGAAACATTATCAAATATTAACCAATTATGTGACTCTATCCGACTTCGATATGAATGTCAAAACACAAACTGCATCCAATTGCCCCACTCACTGGATCGTACTGAGGCGACCTCGCTGTTCAAACAGCCCTTATAAGACACTAGCGAGACGCCAAGAAAAAACTCTGTTAGCAGCACACACATCTCGAGGAGTGTACGAACATGTCAGTTAAACTAACATAGATTAGTAAGTAAAACCATTGCAATACACAAACCGCCTGTTAACAACCGAAGTTTAATGACTACTATGCGAAATCTCAGGACGAGGCTGTAGCGCGCGCACGAACTCACAATGAAACAAGTAGTCAAAATTAGAATCGCAGCAATCCAACGACCAAAGAAATCAATTCGGCCGCTAAAAATGTTGCGGGACGAACGAATATTTCAAAACCAGTAAACAAAGCGTTCTACAACGGAAAGCACTACAGTGACCTGAGAATAAAACAGGTCTAGAGTATGATGAAGATCGCCCGGTGTCAAGAATGAATTTAGTAATGCCTCAAAAAGAAAAAATAGCGAATAGCGCGTAGATTAACTAGAGGTCCGAGGAACGATATTTTCGAAATGATGAGCTGTGGGAAAACTCGACGTTTTAATTAGCAGGATGATCTGCTTACGGTTAGTCGCAAAACCCACACACTGCCGGATGAGTTCCACGCCGGGTCTGGCGATAGATGGCGGATACAGCTTCCCGTTGGCCCAAAAGAAGATAGTACGGAAAAGCAACTTCGTTATGATTTTGAATTCACTAGCACAAAACGATTATCTAAGCAAACTCCCCTTACGTCATGTTTTGTTCAAGAAAGCAACAGGGAAAAATCACGAACCAGCCAGAAGAATAAAACAAAATTATAGTTTTGTTGTGTGTAGAGTTATGAGTGACACAAATATATTTCGAATGTTGTGACTTGCCTAGTGGTGACGACATTTTAGTGCCACAGTGACGTAGTTGCACCAACCTTAGGCGGTGAGTTCCACGCCGGTGGGCTCTGCGTGAATAGCGGATCAAGCTTCCGTTGGGCAACGAAAGCAGAACGCGTTATTTGTTGGAATAGGAAGATAAGAAGAGAAGAAAGAGGTATAGGAAGACTTGATTTTTTTTTTTTTTTTTTATTTTCCGGACTTTTTTTTTACGATTTTTTAGCTGTTTTTTTTTTTTATTTATAGTTTTTTTTTTCTGATTTTTTTTTTGTTTTTTTTCTTAAATTATTTTTCGTTTTTTTTTATTTCATGCCACGATTTATTGCAGCTCTAACGTAATCTGAGACTCTAATTAGTCATGTTAAATTAATATTAATGCTTCATCGAACTCATGTAATTTAGTTCAGAACACAGCCAAAGGCAATAAAGAAAAGCAAATCTTTCTTTGTTGTGTACTGTAGACCACTGTACAGATTATATTGACACAATTTCTAATGATATGACTTATTTGTTAATGATATTGTTAACTAAGTTAGACTAATACATTCACATTATTTTTCTAATTTAGTAAAAGCGGCTGCCCACTATATCGTTAGACATCTGAAGTGCTGTGTGGTGGAGTCAGTTAAATTAATGCATTGTAAATAAAACGCCCTGCACACAAGTTCGCACCTTCGGAACCCCGTCGAACTGGAAGGTTAGGCCAGACGCTGTACAGGCGGTGGCCAGGCCTGTTTACGATCGGTCGCGTAGAATTGTTAGACGAACGCTGTTTGCGTTTGCTACAAGACATGATTTTGTGTAATGTAATTTTCAATAGTGTAGCATTAGATCTAACTAGTGTCCTTTTTTGTAGTCAATAGAATTGTGTGTTTGTTGCCTTGATCTAATGTTATAATTAAATGTAAAACCGCCCTTTATTGTTTCTGCAAAGTGTTGACATTAACTTTAATTCAGATATACCAAAGTTGATACATTCACCTGTCCGGTAATGTTGTTGACAACCGTTCTGACATTCTGACAAGCTTTTGGTTGAGTTGAAGGCGCACTGCCCGTGTGCCCTAGCCTAGTTCAAGCATTTTGGAATTAAACTAATGAGTGTGTTTCAATTTCTCTGTGTCTTTCTAACGCGATGTTGTCTGTATGTGATAAGGATGTCATACTGCAATGATTGTCAAGCATTGAGTTAATGGTGTAGTAGGTACACCTAACTTAGAACCTCGGAGCAGCATCGTTCGGTCTGTACCAGTCCATAGTCACGGACCTGAAAGTGTGAGCTATGCTGATTATGCTATTTATTACTGCTGGTTACTGCAGGCAACCACTGTCTTTGTAGATTACGTTTGGGTAGTTAGAACTAAAAATGTTAACCTTTGACTTAGAAGAGATACTTATGGAACACTCCAAGTCTCAAATTAGATAGCAGGGTGGCCAACATTTAACACTATGGTCGCGTGAGACTCGTGCTTTTGCCCCCCCCCCCCCGCCCCCCCCCCCCGTCCCCTGCAAAACCTTCAAACAAAAAAAAGAGAGAAAAAGTAAAGACAAATGCCGATTTCTATCAGTACCGTACCCCTGCAGTGCTCGACCAAAAATCTTTATTAATTTTTTTTGTGTTTTTTGGGCCTCCTGGCGTAGTCGGCGCACATAAATTTTAGTTTCAGACTGCCAGACACAAAATCCAATGCCCGCAATTTCTTCATTCAATTAAGTCCCAGTACATAAGTGAGAAAAATTAAACACATTGAAGAGAGAGCAAAATAGAATCTGACAGTACAATCTGAACCAATTGACACTAAACTCCACACATGCATACGTACTGAGCGACAGTTCAATCATAAGAATTAGACACTTGCAAAATTGAATAATATTGCTATAAGACAAATACAAAATAAAAGAAGATACACGGTCTGATGAAGCAGTTATTTGTTCAAGGCGCAAGTTTTGATTTCAAGTGCCCAGGCCAAGAAAAAACCTTTTTTTTTTTTTTACTATTGCTCCCTTTTCTGGTCAGATAGACCCCTATTCTTGTTTGATTAACGCTGTACAATTGAGGGGCTTGATTTAGAATTGCTTGATTTCCTATATTTTTTTCCGACTGGCCAAGCAGCTTGATGCCCAAGTTGTCACCTGCCGTACACTGTTAAACATGACAAATTAATAGATGGGAGATGATAATGCAAACTTCAGGAACGTAACGTGGCTAAGGGTAAATTGACCTGCTTTGCTGCTTGAATTGTCCAGAATTCAAGTACTTACTCTTGTGTTGCGAATATCGCTTTCTTACATGCAGCAGCATATATACAAATAAATTTTTGCGTATTCTACTCACAGGTCAACATCGCAGTGAGAAAGTATACTCCAACGCGCTTCAGTTGTTGTGATTTGTTGGCAAAATCAACGTAAAACTTTACGGGAACTCGTGCCAGTCCAGTGAAAGGGTAATTAATTTCTAATATGTGCAGATATAGGTTGATTATTTCATTTGGTAACTGTTTGTGTCATAAACTTTGTGTCCATATTGTTTTTTGTTATCAACCCAGAATACCATATTATTCCATTGGTTTAATATTCTGTAATTTAGAGCATATTTTCATGACTTGATTTTTTTTATGTGAATACGTACTTTCAAATTCAAAAAATTGTGAAAATACTACTGTGAAAAGTTTTCACCATAAAAACAGAGTCATTGTCATGTCACAATGATTAAATGATTATGAGAGATAATTTACCATTGAATCTGAACTCATAATGATAAATTTGAAAGGATATTACCATTGAATTTATTTTAGTGATTATTATGGTGCAATAGCATTCACATATTTAGTATGATGCAGCCTGCAATTCAATAGCACATGGACAGGCGGAGTTAGAGTAAAGGCATTATTCACACAGGATTTTGATAAGCCATGAAAAGGAAAGGCATTGTTGGCAATTTTTAAAGGCACTGAAAAAATTCCTAGGTTTCATGAAAAATGATGCGGATTTAAGGGGCACAAAGCAATGAGGGAGGGCCCCGACGGCAATTGACTTGTTAAATAAGCTTGGTATAAACAATAGTTCTAGTTTTAAAAATCTAAGCTAAATGATTCAAGGGCGTAGCCCGCCCACCGTGCAGGAGCATAGAGGTCCACCCTACTCAAGAAAAAATTTGCAAGCGGCCTTTTTTTGCTCAACACGCGAGTTTCTCACTTCATCCACCCCCTGTTCGCACCCCCTACTTGATATACACAATTCAGCTTAACCCATACCCCTGAACTTTTTTCTAGCAGTATAGATAACATTGTGTTTCATTAAGAAGATTCAAGAGCTAACGGAAACGGCATGTTGGAGGAGTGCCAGACAACTGCTTGCCCTGGTTCCAGGGGATGGACAGGAGGGGACGGTGAGTCTTTGTGGAGGTGACGCTGAAGAAAGGGAAGATAGATTGAGGAGGGGAAGAACACAGACAGGTGGGACTCTCACAATGTCAATTGCTTTATTTTTAAACAATGTGATTTTCAATAAATATGACACGAGTTACGTAACATGTAACATCATCTTCCTGAATTTGCTATGCTTAACTATTTGCGGACAATTATAAGACAAGATAATAAACCCAAATGCCTTTGCGAATAGATTATACATGTACCATTTTATATTTTCATAATTCTTTGCAATGATCCTACCTTTGACATTCGCAAGCCCTGTAGATCATAATATGCTAAGGGCGCTACAATTCCATTTAAGGGAAATGGGGGGATGACCCTCCCCCCCCCCCCCCCACGACTATTTAAAAACTTTAAGAATTTATAAAATTAACAGCATGCAATTAAACCCAAGTACGTTTTGGGGATTGTTGTTATTTAAATGGTCATAACCATGCAATAATAGATTCTGAATGCTCTAGTTTTGTTAAATAATTAAAATGAAAAATCTCGTGAGGAACACCCCCAAATTTACATTATAGCATCTAAGTAAAAGGCTTTAAGTTAATGTTTATAACCTCATCCTGAAACAGACGCAGTTTTTCAAGAGGTATTACTCATGTAACTCTTTAGCCCTTTGATGGCCATCATGTAAAATATGGTCAAAAATTAATTAATTTAAAAAACCAAGACAAAAAGAAAATAATCAATAAAAAAAAAAAAAAAGTAAATATGAGTTATACCTCATCTGAAAGAGCCGAGTCTGCTCTTTCAGATGAGGTATAACACATGTAACCTTAAATCCTTTTTAACCCTTTAGATGCTATAATGTAAAATTTTGGGGGTGTTCTCACGAGATTTTTCATTAATTAATTTTAAAAAAACTGCAGACATTCAGAATCTATTATGACTTTGGGGCATAAAGCTTTCAAATAACAAAAAATCCCCAAAACTAAACTTGGGCTTTAACAGAAGTGCCAGTCATTAGAAAACCACCAACTTCAATCTAAAAATACTAAACATACACAATTTTTACTAAATTTTCATTGTAATTTTTCACCCAAACGACCTATAAAGGTATCTGACATTTTTCTTAAAGTCGTGACCCCATTTTCCAGTGACAATAATAGATCAATATCCCTGTTGATTGTGCTTATTGAGGAAATAGGGCACTGGTTGATGCTGATAAATCTGTCATTAAGATTCCAGCGTTCATTGTTTTCCAGATAAAGTTATCCAGTCTTACTCCCCTAGTTGCATTATTGACAGTTAA
>JZLH01S0348641.1:127060-137594 GCA_001188425.1 Eucidaris tribuloides
ACTACTACTACTACTACTACTACTACTACTACTCGTACTCGTCTACTCTACTACTACTACTACTACTACTACTACTACTACTACTACTACTACTACTACTACTACTACTACTACTACTACTACTACTACTACTACTACTACTACTACTACTACTATTGATGATAGATTATTATTATTATTATTATTATTATTATTATTATTATTATTATTATTATTATTATTATTATTATTATTATTATTATTATTATTATTATTATTATTATTATTATTATTATTTTATTATTATTATCATCATCATCATCATCATCATCATCACCATATTTATTGCTGCTGCTGCTACTACTTTCCTACTACTTAAGTATCACTGTTATTTTTTATTTATTATTCAACTTTCTAAAGTATCAAGGATGTTACGATCTCAGTAAAAGGAGTGTAGATTACTGTACCATAGTGGAGGAGAGTTTCTCAGCGATCATGACCCGACAATCTATCAGACGTGAAGGCAAATTATCTCAGAAAGTTTAGACAGAAGTGACATTGAAGTCAGTTTTTACGACGACACTATACCATCAGTAAGAATTCAAATTTTAACTACGAGTGAGTATAATTCAAGTTAACAATTTACTGTTAAAATGTTGGCACAATTTAAATCGTATCGATTTTAAATGATTTCGGGAAACAAGAGGAAGTGTAAATGAGTTCAAAGGTCACGTTGTCAGTCAAGCAACTCGCTCGTGTTCTGCTGGCACGTTAGTACGACCCTGGCACGAGCAGAAAATGACCGAAAATGACAACAAACGTCAGACGCGTGCCCGCTTAAAAGAATTCGGGGCAGATTATTAAACGAGGCGAATTTAGGTGAGAATTGTCACGTTTTACTGTTCACTTAAACAAATGTAAATTGGCATCGACTCGTACGAAGCGAGAAGGGCCTTTCTGCTGAACTTGCTCTCGGCTCAGCCAGAGACTCGGGCTAGGGCCGGCCGGGTGGATGCACTTGGAGTCGTGTGTGTGTGATAATGCCCACGGAGTTTTGCACGTATGGGACTATGGTTTTCCAAACGTTTCATCCTAGCGAAAACATGACCGTCATGACAATACCATTTTTTTTGTCAACATAAGAAATAGCCTCCCTTACAAGAAATATCTAAATCTAGACTAATCAGGTAAAGTTTTGAAGTAAAATAAAATTCCTGGCTGGCTGCGCAAAGACTGCCAAAGTCAGACCAAGTCGGAACTCAGACTCAGAGTAACAGATCTAACTTACAGTTACACGTTTTACAATTAATCAATTGGAACAACTGGGAATGTACCACTTTTTTAAATACAGAACATAATTTGTAATATTTACCTCGTCTCTCATATGGCAGAGAGCAAGGGTTACTCTCCTGATCGTGCGGCATGATGTGGCTGAATTCACTCGGTGAGTGCAGCTGGTATCGTCGATGAATGATCCACTTGCATAGTACCGCAGTGCTATGAATACCTGCAAACTTGGTGGTAATGCATGGTTTCGTCTGGTTGGATGTTCCAGGTGCACCGATAATTGATTAATTAAATAGATGCACCCTTGTCGGGTGAATCTGTAATATTTGAATATTTCGTGATCATTATATGCATCGAGAGGGTGTAACCGGTCACGAAATACCCTCTCTCTGCGCAGAGCCCTGGCGTGCTGGATGGCGTAAGAAGAATGGCAGCCCATTGTTTAACGCGAGTTTTTGACCAAATAACCTTTAGGGTTGTTGCTGGTGTAAAAATAACCGGAGTTCCTGAAACTTTTACCGTGAAAAAATTACGGTTAACTTTTATGCAATGGAAAACTCCGGTTAAAAAAAAATAACCGGAGTTTCTGGTTTAACCGGAGAAAATCACGGTTAAAAACTCCGGTTAAAGTTTTATGCAACGGGCCCCAGTACATCCATGCCAATGAAGCCTGTACACAGCTACATGTACACAGGTCTATGGGCGGCGGAACCGGGGGTATGGGGGACCCCCTCAGTTTTGTGCATGCAAAAAAAATGCCGTTTTCGAAGTTAGATATGCCCTGTATAGTTTGTGCCCGTATGGAGTGAGCTGATACATTTTGTAATGTATGCAAAATCGTCCCTGAAAGTGTTTTGTTTTGTAAGAGGTAATATCACAATAAAGAACTTGTGTACATGCATCCCCAAGAATTTATTAACATAACATTACTTTAGATATTTTTTATCGTTTCTATTTCGATTCTTCGAAATCGTCGTCCCCACAACTATTATAAAAGAAGAAGTATTTGAGTCAATGTCAAAGGCATTATGAATTGTATATGGACCTACATCTTCCGAGTAAGAAGAGCCAGTTAAATGACACGCAAACCAAGAAACAACAATATCTTTTCGATGGAAGCTAGCGATAAGAACTACTTGCTCCGACTGAGATTTCAAAAGGTTCTCAATCAAACAAAGCGATGATGTATGGTTGATCTGTTATCAAGGCAGCAAAAAATGAAAAAGGCACATGTCTAGTATGTGTTTTGTTAAAAATGTACAATAAATATCTTTGAAAGTTGCAAACTATTGTGTAGTCCACCATTTAGCGGAATCGATCCACTTTCAGTTATTGTTGGGATTCATACAATTATTTCTGTCGAAGGAGAAGGAGTAAATGGTTTTTATTTTCAGAGGCAATCAATGACATTTCTTGCTTGATTTTACAGATTAAAAGACTTTTTAATGTGACTCGAGTCATTTATCGGATGTCTGCTTAAGTGCAAAAATGCAGTATATAATTATGTATGGCGTGTTTTCCAGAACTTCTGGTACATTAATGAATGTTGATAGCTGGCCAAACCAGAACATATTTTATACCTTGTATTTTGTCATTATTGAGTCTGTCCAAAGCGTGACCAGAAAGGTAGAGTTTTACAGTAAAATAAAGTTGTTGTTTTTTTGCCTTATCAGAGCGGTTTCTTGACACTCAGAACTCATTAAACAAAATATAAGTACGATAATGCATAAAATCAAAATACACGTACATTTATAAAGAAACAAACCATAACACAAAGGAATGAAAGTTTAAATGATATTGGAAAATAATAACAAGGTTAATGTCTGAAGAAGGTCACAATAAAGAAGTGAAGGAGTCAAATTCTTCCCAGGTTAGAAGACGATTTACTCCCTCCTCTAATATAAAGTATAGGGAGCTCAGCGCCCTCAACACTCCGGCTCTGACTGTTAACACCGTATCCAATATTGGAACCAGGGGAGGGGGCAGCATAAGGGTGAAATCTTGGAGGGGGGGGGGCAAAATCCGTCGGGAATCTCTGGAGTTTTCCGGGCCAAATTTCTACCGACATTTCTTCCCGACAGCGACTAAAAAAATTTTCTCAGGAGTGTAGAGGTGACATGATTGGCAGTAGTCCTCAACTTGGGGTAAAAACTATTCTAGAATCACATAAACTATGCAGGGACTCTCCTGTGAAAATTGTGTAGTCAAAAGTTGACTCATTTTAAAATGATGTCCGTCAGTATGCCTTGTAACACACAAATTGGTGTAGCCTTCTATGGGGATTCAATCTATCGTGCCCCGATAAAATTAAACTGCTGACCTGTTCATGCTTGATTCTCCTAAAGTAAACAAACTCAAGACAAATCCTTCCAGTCAGAAGATCCACTCCAGCTGGTGTACATTTGGTTTATCTTTCAACCAGTTTGGTTTTAATTGACTTTTTTTTTTATTTCTCCCAATCATGTCACTGAGCTTTAAATCTACTGAAGAGTCGCTAAGCGGGGTGGGGGGGGGGGGGCCTTGTCGGGAAAACAAATTGCCCGGAAAAACCCCCGCCAGTGACCAAAACTTACCCCTTAACAGCCAAAATGCAAGCATCTTAGGGGATGCCAAATTTGCGAAAATCACTCAAAATCCCATGATTTTGTGGTGCCTGTGGTGCCACCCCTGATTGGAGAAATAATTCCGTTTTTTTGTAAAATTGTCCGACGGCTATTAACACGTTCCATGCACACGAGAAAGGGTATTTTATGTGTATTCTGATCCTTTGGGGATGTTTTACTTAGTTGCGTGACAAAAAGAACAAGCTTTTAATCTCGATGAATGTTTCATCCTAACCAACAATTTGTTCATGCGTTGACTCCATGACTTAATAGTGTCTCAATATTTAAATATCTGTTGACATAACTAATGTACCATACCCCATTCACTAGGTCTTCAACATACGAGCTTACGGTTCGTGGAATGTCGCAAATATACCGTGTTCTGCCTCATCCATTGCACAAAAAGGGGTGTTATATTTGACACTAAGGATGTTGCGCAATATGCGGCCAATTTGGTTACATTTTCTGTAAAAGAGCAACATGTATCTCTCATTTACACTGGCGTCAATGTATACCATGATGTCTTGCACATCTCCTAGGCTACTGTCACAAATAAAGCGGCGACCGCCCGATTTATAGCCTGCTCGGTCGCCGCTGGAATTTAGGCATCGCCCAGCGATTTTTGGAGCATGTTGAGCGGGCTGTAAAACCCTAGCGATGATCGGGCGGCGCCCTGTCGATTTTCTGTCCCTCACTGATCGATTTCAGGTACAAAAATTGGCAAAATCGAGGGTGGTTCTCCGTGCGGCGACCGGGCCGTAACCAATTGATGACTAACCAATTCCCGGACGGCCTCCCATCGGTCATCGGGCGATTAGGCGGTCTCCCACCAACCATCTGGAGATTTTTAAGAAATCGGCTGGTGGCCCGCCAGTGATCGGTATGACCCTGCAGGTGTAAAGGCGTACTGGTGGAGGACCGCTGGGCTCCTCCAGGAATTTTTTTTCATAGGCAACCTGGTTATATTAATGTGGCTGCCCCAATAGCCATTAACAATACAGCTCTCCCCTGCTCCATTGGTTTTCTCCTGTGCTTTGGGCCTTTTTTTTATTCGATGAAAAGTTTAAAAAATACATGTGGCCTTTTTTGAAAACTTCGTACAAAAATCTAGCTGTTGCCTCTTGTGGAGCGCGCAGAGGAGTGCCTTAGCGATATCCGGGCATGCGCCGAGCAGGTACCATCCAGATGCCGACCAATTTTGAATTCACCCGCCCAGTGACTGACCGATGTCCCAGTGACAACCGTTCGGCAACAGGGTGGCGACCGGGTGACGACCGGGTGGCGACCGCTCGGCAGCCTTTGATTTAGCGGCTTCGACTTTTGACCTAAATCGTTCGACGGTGACCGCTCGATCAGGTCGGTGCCCGGGCGGCGCCTGTCCGAGCACCGGGCGTGTTTTGGGCGACGAGTGAAATCGAGCAGGCGCCGCTAGAATTTTAACTGCGCGCTAATACTTCAGAGGCGACCGATGCCGTAGAAACCAGCGGTGCCTGTGCGGCTGCCGCTCGATGACCGGACGAAATTGGCTAAAAACTCGCCGCCCGGCCGAGCAGGCCATTTTATTTTATTTGTGACCGCAGCTTTAACAGGATGAGTGTTCACGCATTCATAAAGGGGCGTCGATCCATTTTTCGGATGTGGGGGAGGGGGTGGAGTATGAAAAATTTCAAAAATTTTGCGATCGATGGGCGCCAAGAAATTGAAATTTTGGTATGTGTAGTACAGGGAAACCCCGTTATAACGAGGTTGTCGGGACCGCCGACTTTACCTCGTTGTAACCGGTACCTCGTTGTAAACGTACACATAATGTAACACACAAAATATAACATGTATGGGACTAGGCATTAAACTCATCTATTTACTGCTTTTCCTACTTGTTCTGCACCAAAACTGTGAACAGAAAGCTGATTATTTTTCATTTATGTACTCATCCAAAGTAATAAAGGAAACTAGATCTCAAAATAAAGCAGCAACCTTCACGCTCGTAACTTGCGCCGAGTGCTGTGTACGGGAGGCAGGCTTTGTGTGACAAGTGAATGTACTGTACAGTGTATACACACACACACACACACACACACACACAGTACACACACATAAGTCAGGGACTTCATGTATTGTGCATGGCTGCGTGCATGGCAAGCTAAAGTGCAATGCGCTCTGAAACCATTGGCCATTTTTCGCGTTGCCAAAATTTAGAATTTGGTCAGCGCACCATGCGACTTTCATTTCCTCGTTTTAACCGGGTGAATTTCTTATGTTTTTCTTTGTTAATGGGTTGAGAAAAATACCTCGTTATAAGCGAAATCTCGCAATAACCGAGCTCGCTATAAACGACACTTCTTTCCATTGAACAACACGTAAATGAAAATGGGACCGAGACAATCACCTCGTTAAAAGCGGTACCTCGCTATATCCGAGCTCGTTATAACGGGGTTTCCCTGTATATAGTATTTGGGTAGCAACTTGCACTGCTTTTAAAACACATCGCTGCATCACGCTTTCTGTATGTTTCAAGTTATCAAAATTATTGGGGGGGGGGGGCAAATCCATATGTTTGCTACCCAATATTTTCATTGGGGGTGACTGCCCCATCCCCAAGCCCCTGCAATACAATTTGACAAGGAGAAAGAGCACATTAGGTCAAATTTGAACATATCAATACTTAAACTTGTATGTCACTTGGTTTCTTTTCCCAAAGTATAGGGCAGTATACGTAGATACCAGAAAAGTGTTAATTTTCGACAACATTGGTATTGTTATATACATATTATTGTTTTGTTTAAAAGGTAATTAATTTGGTTTAGTGTTTAAATAAACCCCGGGGTGTCGGAATCTTACACCTTATGTGGTGTCTGCATTGGGAAACACGATTTTTTTCTCCTTAACACCCCAGTTTCTCTAGTGTGTGTCTGAATACATTGCTGATAATGGAGCTCTCGAGTATATGACACACTCTTAAAAATCCCTGATCCGCCTAACAAGGGAAAAATGTTCGTCGGTGTCACGCTCGGTTGGGGGGGGGGGGGTCAGGTTCAACTACACGAAGTTAAGTTTGACCAGCATTCGGGGCAACCTGACATAAATTTTGACCCAATTTGACCCGGATTGTATTTGAATCTGTTATAACATAAGTTACAACATCTGCTATCACGATCAAAACGACATTAATTACAGGATCTGGTCACTACTGGTTAACGATTTAAATTTTTATAATTATTTACTGAAATGTTTTGTTTTGTTTTGTAATATGATAATTATAATATATAAAGTATGTGTTTGTAGCCAACAAGTTAAAATCATTAATCAACGAAGAGGAGTGTATAAAAAGGGTAAAAACTTATTTCCCCCCTTAAATAAAAAACGGTTATTTTCAGCCTAAGAGTAGCAAAAGAAATTAAACTAAAGATTAATAATGAGATTCGTCCAGTCGGAAATGAGCACAAGTTTCTTGGCTTGCATTTTGATAACAAACTTACATGGGTCAATTATATTAACCATGTGGTTGAAAAGTGTAAGAAACGACTGAATTTAATGAGATGTATAGCAGGAATGTCTTCGGGAGACAACTCCAGAATTTTAATGTTGGTTTATAAAGGTCTGATTAGACCTGTAATAGACTACGAATGCGAAGCATATGGGTCTGCGTCAACAACCCTGCTTAAGAAACTCGATTCTGTGCAATACAAAACACTCAGAATAGTGACTGGGGGTCTGCCCTCAACATCCTTAGATACCCTACAAGTCGAGTGTGCGGAACCCCCACTTAAGTTTCGACGTCACATTTTTGCCAACAAATATAAGTTTTATTTACAGTCACGTAAAGACAATCATCCTACAAAGAACATATTAAAAAACTGTTGGCAATACGAATATGGAAATTGGAAAGCAAACGAAGGTCCCTTGATTAAAAGGGCATGTGAGGTTCATATATCAAATTTAGATAAATAAGAAAACTGTGTTTCTAGAATGCCGTTTTGGCACCTAGCGAAGCCAAATATTTCTACAATTTCAATTTCATTTCTACAATTTCACGAATTCAATTTCAATTTCATTTCTACAATTTCACGATTTCAATTTCAATTTCATTTCTACAATTTCACGATTTCAATTTCAATTTCATTTCTACAATTTCACGAAAAAGTAAGAAAAATAGCTCATTGCCAATCGAGCAATACAACTGTGCAACTGAATGTATTTCCAGAAAATGGAAAAACTATATGAAAATTTACACTGATGGATCGAAATTAGAAGAAGGACAAACAGAGGCTGCCTTTTATATACCCGAATTAAAAATTGGTAAAAGCTACAGAATATCTTCGGTGAATATCATGACTGCCGAACTGGCAGCCATTTTATTAGCTTTGGGATGGGTTTAAGAATATATCCCAACAAGGCTTTTAATGTTAATAGTGATATTGACAGACTCTCTGTCAGCTTTACAAACAATCAGTTGTATGAAAAGCATGAGTATAATTGTAGAAATAAGAGAGAAATTAACATATGTAACAAACCTTGGAATCGAGGTAAACTTCGAATGGATTCCTTCTCACTGTAATTTGTTTGGTAATGAGCATGTTAACGTATTAGCGAAACAAGGTGCTCTGAGACAAATTATTGATATTGAAGTTCCTCGAGACAAACATGATTTAATTTGTTACATGAAATATTATTATCGAGAGATCTGGCAAATCCAGTGGGAAGAATCTACTAAAGGCAGGCTTCTTTTCAGTATACAGTCTTCTGTTTTCAAGTTTGTTTCAATGCCTGGTTTGGATCGAAAGGAAGAAAAAATTATTCACCAGATGAGAATGGGTAAATGTAACTTAAGTTTTTATATATATTATATCAAAAAACATGATAACGGATTATGCAATTATTGTCAAGAAAATGAGACAATCGTACATTTTCTAATGCACGGTTAGAAGTATGATAAAGAAAGACAAAAAATGATCAAACGAATAAAAAGTAAAGTGGTGAATAGAAGGAATGTGTACTTAAATGACTTACTGGGGAAGAACACAACTTTATAATTGTGGATTTTATAAAATCTACAAAGAGATTTTCTTTTACTTAAACATGCAAGGTAAGGCAAGATAAACGAATAAAAATTAAAATGGTAATGAAAAACTGGTAAGTGTATTTATTCTTTTTCTTGATAAGCAGGTAAGTATATTCATATTTGTTTCTTGAAAAGCAGGTAAGTATATTTAGTTTATTTCATTTCTTAATAAGCAGGCAAGGTAAGATAAACGAATGAAAATGAAAATGGTAACGGCAAGCAGGCAAGTTTATTTGATTTCATGGGAAAGATGTCAATTCCCTGTTTAGAGTGGATTTCAAAAGTTACGTTTTCAGGAGGCAAGACGAGGAGAGACTATATCTTTTTTGCTTTATCTTGTCGTGCTTCCAATTAGTAAAATATAAGTAAAACATGGACAAAGGTAAGACGAGAAAATTAATTTTAAAAAATGATGAAAAGAAGGAATGTATGATTATTGGAGATAGTAGACAACCTCCATATGGCCGTAAACGTTAATGTTATAATATGATTTTCTATTCCTTTAAAAAAAGAAAAATAATAAAAAAATAATAAACTGTCAGTAAAGAATTTGTTAGAATAACTAACAACGCACTGCACTACTGACAACTAAAATTTGCACTCAGTTCTAGGCCGATGCCGATGAACTGCCGAAACCGAAGATGGGCGAACATGAACATTAGACTGAAGAGTTACACAATCGAAAATCCCAGTCGAAGACTATATTGGATTTACGCCACCTACGGCTAGAAAACTTGTATTGCCCAGGCGTAAATGATCTGACATCTAGATTGAATCGCCTTACAACAACAACAACAACAACAGCAACAACAACAACAACAACAACAACAACAACAACAACAACAAGAACAACAACAATTAACAAGTACTAGAATTCAGTTCATTTTAAGAGTTTCATGCGAAATTAGCCGGGTTTTTTGTCAACTTGTGTTTACATCTTCTTGGAAACTGAAATTGTTACAAGAAGTGTATTAATTAACTGCCACAGTTTTCACGATGAAAATACCACGACGTTAACACAAACCCTTTAAAAAAATGTTTCCATCGAAACATATAGCTGAATTGATTGATCAACTGTCACAAAAGCTGTTGCAAGAAAAACAATTTGATATTATCAAGCAGGAACCCACTTTTTTTAAAGGAAGTGTATATATACCACGCAGCTGGCGACAGAAAACAAATTTTTCATTCGATACCCCTATGCCAGTAGCCAATCAGAAGGAGTCTTACATTGGAGTGTTACTCCCACGCACATTACGTATGCGGGTTTAAAATTCGTGGCGCTTGTACGTGACGCCAGCTGCCTTACGTTACATGTACATGACATTGATCGCGAGGAAGCGGCTACGAAAATTCCCGCAAATGGCGTCAGATTCGAATCGGTAAGTGTGTTTACTTTTCATTTGTTTCGCCATATTATTATTATTCTATTGTACATTAAATTGACATACTATAACAGCATTCCGAAGCAATTTTTTTGGTGTATAATGGCCTTATCAACCCTACCTGGGGTGGCTCAGTCCCGCGTACTGTGATTTACGTATGCTACAGATACCCCGAAATTTGTCACTATCCTTGCGGATTAGTCATGGGGTGTCTATTAATA
>JZLH01S0348642.1:2060-24648 GCA_001188425.1 Eucidaris tribuloides
ATTCTAGCACTCAAGTACAGGCCAGGGAGAAATCAACATGCATACATATCTATCCAGAATGCAGAAATCAGAAAATCAACTTACGAAGGATTTAATCTATTTGACATGACATTAAATAATGTTTGAATTATCCATACTCTGATACATTATGCAACCCTCTTGACTCTCATCCATCTTACCGCTGTTGTAGTGCATCAATGGAATCCAGTGTGATAGGTAGTCCATCTTTCAGTAGTTCATCATCTCCTCCTCCTGCCAGACTGGATGACACTTTGTTAGTAATGACTGGTGCCGTCTTGCCTCCTGTTGGGTCAATCATTTTACTCTTTGTTAGAGGTGGGATCACTTAACCTTCATCTGTACGAATGACTGGAGAAGCTACTAAATGATTAGCAAGTTCACTAACTGTGAACTTTCTTATCTTCCATATTTGGTACTGGCATGTGGGTTTCCAAAGGATCACAACTTTGAATGATTTGTGTTAAAACATAACCACTTTTGAGGATGTATATTGCAATTCATCAGGTGGCTCAAGTAAAATCAAAACTGACATATGTAAAACAGTAGATCTAAAAGAAATATGCATTGAGCTTTTGCGAACTATTTCACAAAACTATTTTATTTACATATATTTTCATGACTCATGATGAATCCAATATTATTGTAACAAATTAGTTTTATGATTGCTTTCTATCACTTCAAAGTGGAATGACATATAATATCATTCACGCATAAGCTCAAAGTGGAACCCCGAATATCACTCACAAGGTAATTAAATCATGTGGATACTCGGCGTAGACAAAGAGTGAAAGTCAGAATAAGATCTAAGACCCCCCCCCCCCCAACGGAAAAGAAAGAATTGAGTTGTGCTTCTTTATGTCAACAGTATATCCTCTCACTTAACTTGAGCATTCCAAGACAAGAATATCAGTGTTGCTTTCAGAAGTCCTAAGACACTAAGAAGTAGACTGGTCCACCCAAAGGAGAAGAAAGGACAGGTGTTGTGTATAAGGTTAAATGCACAGAGTGTGTACCAGTTGTTACGTTGGGGAAACAGGCAGAACCCTCAATGATCAATCAAAGGAACACAAAAGACCCCTCAGATTGAACAACATGCCCTCAATACAGGACATAGCACTGAATGGGATGATGCCCTGATTACTGACTCTGAAACTAACTACTGGTCTACAAAGGTGAAAAATCTAAGTATTTGAATAAAGAGTATTAATCCTGCATTAAATAGGGACACTGGTTTCATATTGTCACTTATTTTCAGTCCAATGATTGCAAGACAACAGACAGAAACTTCCAATATGTGACCGATCACTGGGCTTGGGAAAGCCCACAGGAGAGGGGGAAAGCTTGTCAACAAATAATTTAAGGATGGTAGAAGTTTTAACCCTTTGGGGACCATGCCACCATGGGCTTGGACAGAAGCCCAGCACATCTCACACCAAGAGATGATTTTTTTTTTCTCTATTTATATACTGTGTCACATGTGTACTTAGTGGGACAGATCCGTTTTTAGCCAATATAAACTTAGTTTGAGCGAATAGTTTAACACACTTTCTGGACAGAATTTTGTCTCTGAATGTATGAAATACTGGACTTCTGAACAAGCCTGTTGTCCCCGGGGTTAAACTATACTATAGAATATCAATCACTCACGCATAAAAGCTCAAAGTGAAAGGACAAATATCACTCACGCATAAGATCAAACAAGGTGTTAAATTATATGGGTACAAAGTTAATCATCAACACGTTTGATGTCATCATGCAAATTAAAGGCAGTGAATCTCATTTGCAAATATCCCCACAGACCAGGAAAAGATAACCCATGCCCTTAGGCTATTGATGAAAGGCATGTCTGTGAAATTTGAGGGTCAGTTATTTCCTAGAATTTGAAAAATGCGAAAGAAAAACAATAGCAGTTTAGCGTACAGTCTATGGTAGGATTTTTTTTCTCGCGAGAAAAAATTCAAATCAGAGTCTAACTGTCACTATAATTCCACTAAAACTGAGTTTCTAGCTCCAATATTTTGCTAAAGGTTTCCATGTGACATTTTCTTCTAAATGCCATTGTATTTACACAATGTTAATTTTTAGGCATGTAAAAGAGATCCACTACCTTTAAATGGCACATTTTTACACATGAAAGAAAGTCAACACGTGTAAAACTTTAGAGAACTCCATCAGTCATTTCACATGAACAATAGCATTCACTGGATAAAAGGAGGTAATTAGTGGAAAAAGGGCATTTTTTATAATAACTCAAAAGTGACTTAGATCTTACTGTATATTTCATGTTTATAGAAGTTGTGACATGGTAATAAGGTGAAAGAGGAGCTCAAGAGGGTTGGTTTGAGAAAGGAGGATGCCCTGAATCAAGTGAGATGGCGAGATGGTGTGAGAGTGATTGCAGCAAAAGTGAGATAAAAACAGCCACCCCCGACATACGGGACAAACTTGGATTAAATCTGCACTGATGATTACGCAAAGTGTGCTACGTGACCCCATGACACCTAGATGACCTTTGACCTCACTTTCCAGTCAATCAGTGGATGTGTTCCTACAATCTCACCTTTGCCACTTTCCATCTTTGCTCTTCCTAGCTGTTTCTCCAGAAAGACGTTCTTCTGTTTCAACTCGTGAAGATTGTTCTGTGAATCCACTACTTTAGTAGTACACTCATCCAACCTACACACAATAGTAATAAAAACAAAATGTAGACAGATGTTTGTTAACTCTTTTAAAATGCACTCAGAATACCACATGCTATGTCTATGCAGTTTGTTGTAATGGTATTGAGGGGGTTACTGGGCTAGGTCATACATAGGTGACCCGATATTTGCTTTGGCAACAGTTACTCCTGTGACAATATCTCAGGAGATAAGGTGTTAGGGTTAGGGTTGCCATTAGGTTTCCAGTTCAGAATAAGACAAGAGTAGGGTTAGGGTCGAGGTTAGTGTTAATATATGAATTAATCGTTGGTGCAATTGCCGCTGGAGAAAATGTCAGGAAACCCATAAATTAGATCACTTCTGCTGTTACTCAAAATATCTGAAGGAACAGCAAGGCCATGATCACATATGCAATCATTTAATTTTACTGCTGTAATACACAGCAGGCTCGTTTGGTAGAACCGCGGTCTTTACCAAGATATACTTTCTATCAACAAATTGAAATTCATCTATGGACCCATACAGCTCATTGCATATATTTGAGACATCAAGTGCTGTGCAAACTGCAGTGCACAAAACTCCCTATTAGTTTTGTGAACAGATTTTCACTATTTTTTTCTTTAAAACATAACAATTAAATAATTGATTCTTCCGATCAGAAACACATGCAGAATACTTTTAGCGGTAACATACTGGAACAGCAATAAAGAGGACAGTGGATTTCTTACGACAATGAAAAAAGTGAAAATCTGTGTAACAAATCAATGGAGATTTGTCCATGTTGTCATCACAGCAGCTGGTAACTAGCTGCCAACAACCATTTAGTTAGTATGTTTTTGTATTATTTTTGTTGTATTTCATGAATTTTGTGCAATTGTAATTGATTATTTCACACAATTTGAGTATTTTTATTTGTTATCACTAACATATTTGTATAATTTTACACAATCCTAATTTTATAAACATAATTGTATCAATTGAGATATTGACTATTATTTTCACTGTCATTCATGTTACATAAGGTGTAAAAGATTGCCATGCATGCCGTTTAAATATTAAGTATTCAATAAACAACTTAACACTTCCAACACAATATTTGAATGAAATTGTGAATATTTATTACTTTGGATCTGTTTAGCCAAATTTGCTCAAACTTTCACTGTTTTCATTTTCTTATTGTTCTATATTCTGTGAATGTGAATAGATGTTTATTAGTTTTTGTCTCATTTAAATATCACCACCAGTACAGCTACTGTCATCTGACACGCAGCCTACTAAAAGGCCATCATTGTACATCTTTATCCACCATCTTACCTTTTCTGTAACAACGTGACCAGCTCTGAGAGTTTGTCCCTCTCCACTTCTGTGACTTGACTGGTTGACTTTAGTTCCTGGCACTGTATCCGTAGGGACTCAACCGCTTCATTAGAATTAGATGCTATACTCCTGGAAAAAAATACATGAAATAACTAGAAATATCACTGAAGGTGATTCATACCCCCCCCCAACACATTTGAAAACTGTGTCGAGTACATCTTCACCCCAAGACCAATGTGTGTGCCAAATCTCATGAGCATTGGTCAAAAACTGACATAGTTTGATCCACAAGATTTTAACTTGATTTTTTGCCATAATATGGTGTTATCATGGCAATGCAGTTTCCGACACATGCAAAAAATGTGTCTTGCACATCTTTACCCCAAGACCAATGTGTCTGCCAAATTTCATAGGCATTGGTCAAAAACTGAGGAGTAGTTTGATCAGCAAGATTTGCAATGGACGGACTGACTGCCCGCCTGACCGCCCAACCGTACGCTGATTCCTATAAACCCCCTTCACACTTCATTTGGCGGGGGTGTAATTAAACGGTTATTACTCTTTCATTTACAAAGCTAAAGAAGGTAATTTTAGTACACTGGTCATTTACTCTTATGGTCAGAAATCAACTATTGTTACAGTTCAAAGTAGTTCATTTCTGAATTTTTACACCAAAATTAATGCATATACAAAGGCAAAAAGTGCAGCAAAAAACTTTTCAGAAATTAGTATTATGCAAAATGTATTTACATTACAATCATTCATAATTTGTAAATCTCTACATATGATACAATTACAGTAGTTTCTATTGATCTTTTATTTTATTATAAACTACATGATTTAATTAACAATTTTGATAATCTTACCAGATGCATGATGATCAGTACATGCTCAGAGCAAGTTGGAGTAATGGTTAAAAAAAAATCACAAATTCAGTATTCCATATTCATTATGAAAGGCGAAAAAACATGTTATTCTTTATTGTATATATCCCACAAGAATATTATACATAACTGAACTCGGCTCAATCAATGTTAGCATACTGACAAAGGCAGGGTAATATAACTGGCTTACCCTGTGCTTGACGGTCGGACGGTGCGTAGTGGTGAACTTCTAGGGGGGAGGTCTCCATCACCTACACTCTGTCTTGACCCACTACGGTGACTCAGTTGAGAAGATGTCCGAATACCATGTCTGGAATCCAGCCAAAACATACATGCACAAATCATTAGAATCAGCGTTATAGCTATGATGCTTGATGATGGTTGGAGTATAACCAAGACTGGACTCCTGCCAGGCAGTTAGGGTGATATACCTTGTTTTCCACTGGCACTAATCTCATAATAAAAATGTTTTGAATATTACTTTGAGTGAAGAAAAGCACAAATACCACTTGCTTGTTTTTACTTATTTTCCTAATTTATGTAAAATTTAATCTATGTTTAAAGTTGCAGAATAAATTATAATATTTTTAGTTTTGAGAATTATCTTATTTTGATTCACGAGCGTTGCCATATCAGACTGTTTGATTCATGTGGAGTGTCATTTGGAATAATATTAATCCAGTAAAAAAATCACTATGAATAATTCTCTAGCTTATACAGGATAACCATGGTATTACCTTGGGGTCCTACTTTTGATGGTCTTTCCCATTTGTGTAATGGAAAGAATGACAGCTTGTATATTATCATTTTAATCCAATGTATCTTGTTTGAAAATTGCAAGTTTCATCTGATAGAAATTACTTGTTTTACAAACATACAACATACATATGTAGGTAATACTGGTAACAAACCTGAAATGCAGGGAAAAAGTACATATTTTTTGTTTTTACCTTGACACATTTTAGTTTGAAATGAGAGAGACTGATTGCATTTGATAACTAAATTCAGCTTTCAGCTATGGTAATTGATTCATTAGCATTTTCAAAATGATTCATCCCATATTGTCCATCTCCGAATTCATAGACACCAATTAACAGACTTTCATTGTGATCGTTAGACCAAAGGCTTGCCTAAAAGGATTAGTGCATGTTTTGTTCTTATTCAGATACTAAAAAGACATAGTTCACTAAATTTATCGAAAAATCAAAGAGAGAAACCAAAACACCCACCTGGACGGAGGGGGAGCCGGTGATGCTGTAGTAATGTGACTCCTCCTATCTCCAGACGGTGGTCTATTATTAATGAGCGTGGCAGCTGATGGATCTAGGACGAAGCCTTGTTGGGACGGGGTCTGTTGAAGGGCGTGGCGGCCGGGTTCAGGGTAAAGCCTTGGTGAGATGGTGGCCTGTCCAAGCCATTTATATGCTGCTTCTGTCAAGAAGAATACGGTAAAACATTAACAGAGATGACACAGGAAGCATTCCAAATTTCCTGAAATCCATGTGCAAGGGAGCGAAGCAATTGAGGGGGGTGGGGTGGGGAAAAGTGTGGGAGATGAGTGTCCCCCCCCCCCTTTTTCCACAGTGTGGAGCTTTTTTCTTTTTCAATGTGGAATTGTAGGTTCTGGTGCATACCCGAGAGGGAATTTTTCTTATTTTTGCACGCATAATTCCTGTGTTTAGGGACAGTGATTTTCCGTTTCAAGAAAAGGCCTTTTCCGTTTCCAAAAATCTGGAATTCCGTTTCAACTTGTCTGAAAAATGGCAATTTCGTTTTACCATAGACTTTGTATACATGAAAAAAATTGACAATTCTGTTAACATAAAACTTGAAACAAATATTTCTCGCTGTTTCTGTGTTTTTGTGTCAACTTTTTCTAATTTTTGTTCTGAGCTTTGTGTTTTTTCCTTTCAAAAAGAAGAAATTTGGAGAAAAAAGAGGTTTTCCATAATTTTCCGTTTGAAAACTCATTTTCCGTTTCAAATTGTGATTTCCGGAAATTCGGTCCGTTTTCCGTTTTCGCGGAAAGTCATATCATTATCAGCTTTGCAAATGCTTCTAGAATAAAGTATAGTAAAGGTACTAATTGGTTCCTGGGACCAAAATCCCGGACAAGTTCCCAAATTTTGTTATGACACCTTGACAACCAAAACGAAATACACCAATTAATAAGATTGTAAAGTCACAAAAGGACATGAATATTTACAATCACAACATTACTACAAAACTTCATTTTAAGCCCATTTGCCGGAAATTCCGGAATAACCATAAATTCTGGAAAATTTTCCTCTTTTTGGATAAATCTGGAAATCCAGAAATTTCCCGAAAAGTGGCATGACTGTAACTATTACCTGTCTCCTCATCTCAATGATCTCCTCCTCCAACACCTTGACCTTCTTCTCCTTCTCAGCCAGTATCATCTTGAGTTGTTCTACCACGTTAGCCTCCCGCTGGGACCGCATCTCTAGATTCTGGGCCTCTAGCATCCTCTGCTCCTGGGTCTGTTTACTCCTTGTGCTCACTTCCTCCAGAGATTGTTTCAGTTGGCTCTGTTGTTTCTGGAATTTGATGGAATGGAAGTCAGTGTCGTATTACATCACGCATGTCATTTGTTTAGTAGATCACAGTTATTAAATGGCTGAAAATTATATGTATATATGTACATGAAATTGATAACTTGCAGAGCTGGAAAAACCACAGCAGACTTAAAGACACTCTATAACATTGTGGAAGACCCATTCATAAAATTGTCAAACTTTGCTATCTGACATATCTGACAGTGTTTGAATGGACAAAGAAGCACCCTAGAACACAAAAGTTCAGACAGTTGTGCTGTCACTTGTAAGATCTGTACAGAAAATTTGGCACATGAATTATTCTTGGTCGATGAAAATTCTGCAACACAGCAGTCTATGGGGGAAAACGGGAGTGGTCTCTCAATGATTTTTACTTTTTTAAAGCATTTAATGATCATTTTGAACTGTAATTTTTTCAGGACTTCATTTTTAGACCTTATCAAAGACACTAGTATCATGGGAAATCATGCAGCTCACATACTTTAAATGGAAATATTGTTATATGATGCCTTTAACCTCCCCCCCCCCAAAAAAAAAAACCCCACCAACAACAAAAACATTTGCTCAAATTGTAAGCCCTGTAGGGATTTCAAAATATAACCATTCTTATACAAATTAGAGATGGACATGACCAGAAATATTAGACAAAACCAATTTCTGCCACAGGAGTGTCATTTGATAGGTAAAAAGAAAGTGCTCAGTGTCAATGCTCTCAATTTCCAATCTCAATCACGAATACTATTTAGCAGTTTCACAAATATTTGCGGACCTATGCTAAATAGTCAGCTCTTACCTAGATCTCAAATTATACCATATAACTTGTTTTACTAGAAAACACCCCTTCTCCCCAAAAGCACAGTAAGTTTATTCTATAGTGGATACCAAAGGAAAGTAGGAAACGAAAGAAAAGTGGCTTTTATAGACAGGTAGCTGCTATAGACGGGTTCTGTAACACACAATCTTTCTCCAGCGAATACATTTTAATGGCTACTAACAACAGGTTGGCTGCTATAGAGAAGTGGTCGCTAATACAGATTTGACTGTATTTACATCGGTTTCCTTTGATGTAGTTCAAGTTTGAGAGAACATTCACAGACTTACCAGCAGAGCCTCTATCAACTCATCATCATGCTTGCCCTTATCCATACATCTGGCCACCTGTTGTTTCAGAGTCTTGATCTCAGCAGACAGGACCTTGTTGCGGGCTTTTCCTGCCTCCAGTTTCTCTTTCAGTCTGGCGTGGTCCTCCTCTAGGGCCTTTAAATCTGAACTTGCTTTCTGCAAGGCATGACAACAACAATAAGAGACATTGGGTGATTTCAAGTTTTGGATTAGTGTTATTGTTAGTGTTAGTAGACGGCAAGAGCCGTTAAACCGAACTCCAACACCGCGACTCGGATTAACGGCCACTATCGATTCTGTAATCGATAGCGTAACACGAGTGTTAACACGAGCGTGACGTCACATCTCTTGCTCGACGAACACGAAAACCTCGGAAAACCTGTAGAAATGTTGTAATTTCTTTATGAAATTTAAAGAACTGTACTACAAATATAACACAGTCGGAAGGGCATGTACTTCCCTCTCAATTTCATGTATTTGACTTATTTCATTATGTCTTTGTTTTTTTCACAATCTAAAATATTGTAATTTTTCCTTGCCGCTTACCGCACGCCATCGCGCTGCCATAGACATTACACGTACAACTGCGCGACCCAGCGATCGAGGTAAGCAAAGACAGAAATAACACTAACACTAACAACGAACTTGAAATGGTGATTTTCTTAATCCCTAGGGTCTAGTGTTAGTGAATGGGACAAATACATGTAAATCGCTAACACCAGCAACCCAGCTCGGTTCAGCATACGATTTTCAACACAATCTATAACACCAACTTCCAGAAGTGCGTCATTATTTCGGGGTCAACTCGCTAACACGGATCGATTTCAAGTTTCGGATTAACGCTCGTGTTATTGTTAAGATAACACTAACACAAACACTAATCCAAAACTTGAAATCACCCATTGTTTGTGAGCAATAAGTGGTTTCACGAAGGGAATTATTTATTTGGTACTTGGGTGATATTGGATGAAATTGGGGTTATTCAATTTACTTCTAAGAAATCTCCATCTTGCCTTATTTACAAAAAAAATAGTTGGGGACTAGAGTACAAATTCCTTTCTACAGTATACCACATGTCCATAGATATTTTCTGGAAACCTGGTACAAGTTCATGAACACATCACCTCCTATGATAACACACAGTTTATATGACTGCATGAAACGTTTCAAAGTCCTACTTCAAATTGTTCCATAGGGTGAATACAGCATACTGTGATATTCAATGATCAAATACCATGTATTTCAAAGGAGAGAACATGAAATTCTTTTTATTATGGTGTCAAAACCTGAAATTGACAAAATCTTCCAGGAGCCAAGAATACATGTAAAGTTTGAACATGGTGCTTTCATTTGAAAGAAAGAACTTTTGCCACAGCGTTTCTCTTTTTCAGAAAGAACTACAAACAAGTGAACACAAAATGACCTACATCATAATATTTTGTATTGAAAATACATAATGGAGCACAACACCACCATTAAACATTAAAAAAGCATGTAACTTTGTGTGTCTGTTTTAACCAATCTTAGAAGTCACTCTTGCTGAGCATCCTTTTCTCAAAAGACTTTTTTTTTGTAATGATAGTGTACCTCTTTTGCTTCACGCTTCTCCTTTTCCAACTGCCTGATCCTGCTGCGTTGTTTGTCATCAATAGAGGGCGCACTCCTGTTGGTCTTTGGTATAGCTGACGATGATGCCAGACTGATCATATCATCAGTGACGTCCATCGTCATGAACTGGTCCTCGAGACTAAGTTCCGTGTCCGGTCTGCTGCGCTGATACTGCTCCAACTGAGATTTCAACCTGTCCACCTTTCAAACAACAGAAAATGAGATAAAATAGTAAGACATTTATCAAGCGCAAAATTGCTGCAGCCTCTTCATCACTGAAAAAATATTTAAATGAGTCTAGAAGACAAATACAAAATAGGAAGTTGCAAGAAATTACAAGTTTGCACAAGTGAATCAGGAAATTATGCGGTGCATCATATATGTCCCCGCCGAAAGTGTAGATCTGTGCAATGGCATGAATGTTGCAGTTTTCATTAATTTTGAATAAATTTGCATAAATGTGAATAATTAATGAATTTCAGAATTATGTGTAAAAGTTTGGAAGCTCCCACCAAGCCTTATCAGATAAAACAAGCAGAATCAAAATCCCCCGTAAAATGTAGAACCAGTAGCATTTTTCGTTACTTTTGAAGTAGCATTTTGTGATATTTCGAGCACACACAGACTCACACACACACACACACACGTATGAAGAAGGTTTCATAGTCCCCTCGTAAACTTCGTTCAGCGGGGACAAAAAGCCTACATGTACATGTAAACATCTTGGGTAGACTAACATAAATTTAACATAGTATTGAAAGTATTCACAGTTTCAACTTTATGGATTTGGGAAGGAATGCGGCAAGGAAGCTGGAGAGCTTGATTTGAAAAATGCAAGATCCTTGGCAGAATGTAATGAAGTAGGAGATCAGACAGGTAAGATGGGGAGACTCCATTAATTGACTTAAAGGTGAGAAGGATTTTTTAGGCAACACACATGTTGACAGGTAGCCAGTGAAGAGCTTGAAGATGTGGTGTTATGTGATGAAAACGAGGGACATAGGTAATAAGGCGAGCAGCCATATTTTGCACACATTGAAGTTTTGCAAGGTCTTCCGCAAATAGTCCAAAAAGAAGTAAAAGAGTAGCTGAAATTTCATGGATCTTCAAATGCGAACATACTCTTCACTACAGATTAAAGGTAAATGACATGATTGGGGGTACTCCCCAACTTGGGCTGATACTACTCTAGAATCAAGTAAACTATGCAAGGCTTCTCCTGTGAAAATCTTGTAGTCAAACGTTCACTCATTCTAAAACAAACAATGTCAATATCACTAGTAGCATGGAAACCTGCTGTGTGGCTCTCTATGGGGCTTATTTTTATCCTACCCGGAAAGAATAAGATACTCCTATGTTTATGCTTGACTCTCCTTAAGTAAACAAATTACAGACAAATCCTCCCAGGTGGGAGATCCACATCTGGTAGTTAACATATTTCAACTCATTTGGTTCTTGAGGCATTTTCAAGTGTTCCCAATGATGTCACTAACCTTTAACAAGACAGAAGATTTTTGCAGGCTCATTCTTTTTAAAGATCCACTGTTAACTTTATAGGAAACCTAAAATACTGGTTGATGACAGAATTCGTCCGTGAGAGTTCCCCATTTCCTTTCTTTCTGGGTGAAACCATAACATTTGCATTATAACGTGAAAACAATTAACCTCAGACATACCAAATACTTGTAGGTTTAGCAGTTAAAGCATGTAAATTTTTCTGTTGACTTGCTGGACTGGCATTGCAATATCTACAGCTTGCACTGTCTTGTGAATGAATTTATAAATTCGTGCTTTGTCAGTATAATGATTTGTCAGTATAATGATTTGTGAACAGATTTAATTCTAAAACGTGTGTTCTGGTGTTTTCAACTACTATACCAGAGTGTCATTTTCAGAATTACCAACTAACAAATCTGTACATGTAATTCAAAATAGTTAGGCGAGTCATACACTTGCATCAGGTAATATGCCAGCAATTAATTAGGGGCACCAACATTGCTCCAGTAAGAGTTGCTCTGCTGGTGACATATTTCAGAGGGCAAAGTTACTTACTTTGTTTAATTCATATACATGTGTTTTACCTAAATACACTAAATCTAACACTTACATGCAATTAATGACTGAAATTATTGGCAGAAGAAGGGATGGTTTAAACAACAACTACATAACATATAATCCTCAAACTTTGCATATTTGATAAATTAATTAACATTGAGTTACCACCATGTTGTTATACTTAAAATGTCACACTTATTACAAAACCTTTGAATGAGCTTTGAATGTCACATTAATTACAAAAACAAAACCTTTGCAAAGATGCAGATATAAACTTGCACTTCCAATACAGTTTTAGAACTAATAATTTCAGAGGTTTCAAATTCAGTGTTTACCTTCTTCTGTAACAGCAGGACTTGCTGGGCACGCCCCTTCCACCCACTGGTCTGATTGAGAAGGGACTGTACGTTGACCCCGTCCCCGACCTCATTGCTGATGACCTTGTGGCACACCTTCAGCTCCTGCTTCAGGCTGGCATTCTGGCTGCGGAATTCACCCAGGCGTGAGTTGGCTTGGTTCAGCTTGTCTTGGGTGGCTTTCAGCTCGGCCATCTGAGCTGCTGCCTGGAAAGAAAAGAAAAAAACAAATACAACAGAAAGCCAAAAGCTTATCAAAGCCCAAGTATAGATTTGGTTGATCATACAACTTTTTGGCCAATCTTTCACCAAGTAATTGATCTATTGTCACCCCAGATATCAGAAAACATCATACCTACTGATAATTGTTTATAGTGACAAATGGTGATGTTTAAATTATCAGATCAGAGAGCATGCAGCGCTATGTGCATTACTATGGGAAATGTCAGGGGTCCCCCCTTTCAACCATTTTATATTTTGAGTAGTTTATCAAACATGGAAGAGTTTCTGATCAAGCAATTTTCAGGTCATTGATAGGTCTATCATAATAGCAAAGACTCTCATTTTTACCATTTACCAAAACTATACATGGGCTTTCATATTGCACTGAGTTTTCTTATTTACGAGTAATTTATTTATTTTGTTCACTAGATGTGACTTTCTTTGCCCACTACATTAGAGTCAGACCAATTTTGAACACCTACAAAATGACATCATAGAGATAGGGTACTAATTTATTTGCTAATGATGCAGTTTTAGTTGTATTTATATTGGTTTCTCCAGGGGAAAAACAACAATACTGTAGCAATTTTCAGAGAATTTATTAGTTTTCCAATGATGTCAGAAGTTTTTTTTTTTCGTGGTTAAGTAATTCAGCAATTTCAGCAGAATTCACATACAGTTGGTGTAACATTTTACCAAATTAAACTTCCCAAAAAAATCACCAATTATTCAGAACACTGTAATGACATTTATAGTGGGAAAACACATTGAAAGGAAATATGATTGGGTACTTGACATCTGAGTAATGTTCAGGATAATAAAGCAATAACTCAACAGATGTCAATTATCACCAATTTTTATTATCATCCGTTACAACTTACCTGTTCTTGTGTTGGGCTGGGTGGTCTTTGCTTCCCACTTCCACTTCTGGGTCCTTCACTCAGCTAAAATAATGAAATGTAAAAATGAAAACATCAAGAGCAATTCAGACCTGTAAGTCACTGACAATACAAATTATTTTCTACAAACAAAAATGTATGTTTCAAATAACTCATATTGAATATATAAAGAAACATCTTTTAAAAACAACCATATTAACATTAACATGTATAGTTCAATTTATTTGGTTTGTGGTAAGATATTATATGACAGATTGATTGCCAATTTCAAATATCATACATCAACACTCAATCCAGTGCCTCAGTGAGCCTACTTAATAATAAAGAATGTTTTGCTTACATTTCAAAAACAAGAGTGGTACCTGTATTTGTATGAACATACACTGTCTTACAGCAATGGTCATGTTTCATCAAAGGATTAGAAAAGAGGGCTATTCTGCATGGATATTGGTAGAGGACACCAGTAAACAGATATTACTGCTCCTGATAAAAATGATTGAAAGAGGAATTTAACCCTTGCAGTGCTACCTAATTCATGAACTCACAATGTGCTGAGACTAACATAAGGTCAATAGTGGACTACCCATTCTTCATTTGAAAAGAGATTATCATTTGCTGGGTCTGATATTTCAGATACTGAAAAAGTGGAAATTGTCAGGGGCAGTAATTTCTTGTGTTGGGCCGAGCAAGACGAATATCTAATTTCACAAATTATCAAGACAATTGAGTGGGAAGTGAAAACAAGACCCTAACCCTAACTCTAACACAGTCATACCAATGTACCTCTATTGAGATTAAAATGTTTCAGATATTAACTTAAATGATAGTACAATTATCAATATTATGAAATGTAGCCTATCCAAATTGATGCATCATTAACTTTTAACTTATTCTGTAAGGCACATTACACTAGCATTCACTGTTCATAGGCAAAACCCATAAAGTCAAATACAACCTGTAAATATTTATGCACTTTTAGTTTTGCACCAGGTTCGTGCTGGGCAAAACGTGCAAAAAATTGTTTACACTACTGGCTGTCTTGGGGAATTGGGCAGTAGATTCTGCCCCCAGTTCTGAATGGGTTCATTAGGGTTTACCTGTTTTTCTAACTCCCTGATCTTCCGTATCTGTTGCTTGTTCTTTGTTTTCTCACTCTCCAGCTCTGCGGTCAGTTCTCTTGTCTTCTTGGAGAGTTCAACAATCCTGGTGGCAGCAGTGTCATTGGCAACACCGCCTCCTGGCCAACAAAATGACAATGATGCATAGACAGAGATGAATTTGGATACTCACTATAGCCTCTAATACATGTACTTTCAAATACTAGGCTAATTTCTGCAATGAGAGTAATTATGGTATTCATATTAAAAAAATGATAACTTGGAAAACATAATGAAATGAAATTATTGGCATTTCTATCAATATTTCATCACACAAACCAGATAATGGGTGTGAATTATAAATATTCATATATACTGTCAGCCCCAAAAATATATGTGACTTACAAGAGTACGCTGGTGGGCATCACAACAATTCAACAGAATATAATATTTAGTTATGTGAACCAAGTTTTATAGATGTATTATACACATATTCCATAATATAGTTTATGCAAATTTTGCCAATGAGATGCAGCTACTAATGGCAGTAAATTAGAAAAAAAAAAAAAAAAACCTAGTTCATATTCATCTGTGTTCTACATTCTGGAGAGTAAACTGAAGACATACATGTACTTGAATTAACAAAGAATTTGGCAGAGAATTTGCATAGAATAAAATGAACATTGTGGCTACCAACATTTTTTGTTTTAAATATTTAAAACGTTATTTCAACAACAAATAATCTTCAATATAATAACTCTTCAAGTCACTTAACGACCATAGAGATTAATTCATGTGTTACAAGTAAAAAGAAAAATATGTATAATTTTCTGCAAACTTCAGCACTTGCTAAGATATCAAGTTTATCACAATTCATGATAACAGTTGAACACAAAATATGTCATGCATAATACCTCTGGTAGTTTAATATTTACGATACACTTGTACAATTTTGAATCATTTTTTTTTCTGCAGAAGCAATTACTAACATCCCAGCACAAAAAGCCTATCATTACCGTTGTAGTTACTTATTATTGAAAAGTGTTTACATAATTCAGTATAACTTGGCAACTTCATGGAATACCATACTATGAACAGGGTACACTACACTTTGTTGGCCATGAAATATGTGTTAGCAGAGAAGGAAGCTTTACTAGAAATCAGTGAATCCATATTTCTTGTAGACCCACATCACTTAGAGAATAGTGCAAGAGAGACTAACAAAAGGCAAATAATTTTTCAGTGAAGATGGGAACCAAAATCATTACCTCCAAGGGCTAGCCTGTCCTGCTCTCTCTGCTTTTTAAGCTTCCTGATTTCATAGTCTCTGTCGCTAAGTAGCTTGTACAGACGTCCAGTTTCATCTTTTAATTCCTGTAAATGAGATATGAATGCCATTACTTTGACGTGAAAATCCGTCAAACATTACAAGGGAAAGTGCATGGAAACTCAGTGTCACAGACAGAGAGCGGTGTTACTATATCTCTCTCCAACTTTATTGGCGAGGGGATAAAAAAAGTATCATGACTAGAGTCATTTTTTATGTTAGCACATTCAATGTATGCACTGTTGCCCACTCAGTACATTCTCATTATTTATTTTACCAAGAATTTTTATAATGGTTACTTGAATTAGCACAAATCAACTATGTAATAGTTCTAACAATAGTTTGACCATCCAACGCTTTGACATTTCTTCACTATTGTCAGTAAATAAAAAGCACAGCTTTTCACCACTTTGATACCTCTTCCCTGCTTCAATACAATGTGCAGTAGACAGCCTAGTTTGTTCAAAATTGCACTTGTTACATTCTTGAAGCATCACATAATATACACCGTCCACAATAAAGAATGAAACCAAAAAAAAAATCTGACTTACCCTTATTTGATCTGACAGCTCCTCATTTATATGCTCCTGATACATTGCATTCTTGGTCACTGGGTCACTTAACTGTCATAAAAGAACAGAAAATTATTTACAATTTCCTTCACAGTTACAGAAAAAAGAATTATCTATAAAATTGATTATGACATATATCATGTTCAGTTCAGTCTTGAGCTAAAAGTAATATATTTCAGTGTTTGTGTGGATTCCCAGGCATGTCCACATTAGAGCACCCCTCCCCCATATCTCAGATTCAGTGCATTAAATGTTTACCAAATATCAAGACTAATACAGCAATAGAGTTTACCACAGCATTTATTCAAATTAAACTTAGTTGCCATAATTTCAAACATGACAATTTCTTTCTACCTTCAGCCCTAGATCATCGGTCACACCGAATCCATTCATCTCTACCGTCTTCCCCTTGGTATCAACATCCTGCGATCCATCCGTCTCCTTGGAAGAATCTTTCTTGGTCTTTTCTTCCTGGCGCTGCTTGCGTCGTAGCAGCTTCTTTTGTTGCTGCTCCTGCAGCACTTGGAATTGTTGTCGCAATGTGGCATCTGCGTCTTCCATGATTCATTCTTGGGACGCTAGTTATTTTTAAATAGGTAAAAAAGTAAAATGAGAAAATATTAAGTCTCTGATACAGAACCTGGGAACTTTTTTTTTGTACAGGGTACTGTAGCTCCACCAGCACTCCAGGCTTCAAGGGCCTATGAAAATCCCTTATATGATGCACCACGCGCTACCTCGGGTACTGTTGTACCCCAGTGTACTGCATTGAGTAGCGCCCTCTTATATCCAAGCATGTATTTTCTTTGATTATGATCACTGAGATCATTGGTTATGATGCAGAGACTGAGCAATTGCACAACAGGAAGACACAAACTTAAGAAAATTGGGGTGAAAATGAAGCTGAAGTTGTTATTTTCATACTTCATGTTTAAATATAACTTTTACACAATATTGTAACCCAGAGCACATTGACTTAAAAAAAAAAAAAAAAAAAAATACAACAAAATGGTGGATTTCTGTACCCCAAGGTACCATTTATGTCATTTTATACAACACCCAAGTAGATTGGAGGACTTTGGTCACATGATATTGAATAAATACTCTATTCAGCGCAGCGTGCATTTTGGTTATATTTTTGCGTGCATGTTGGTTATATTTTCGTCCCATTCCACGGTTCGCATTGTGCTACACGTATTGTATACGCGCTGTCCCACTTAGCTATGCGATGTACACGTATGTGAGTTTTAAGTTTGAAGTTTAAACATAACCGTACTCACTGCTTTAATAAGGATTTAAATATTTGGTGAAATTTAGACAAAAAAGAGGAAACTGCAGAGACATCTATACACACATACACTGAATATGCTGAATTTATGAATAAGCCGGAAAGAGTATCCGAATATAGGCCTAAGTATGGCTATATTTTTTCATACTTTACAATCCTCCAATCAAATGACAAAGATCTACTTTATAATGTTGTATAAAACAAATAATGAATGTTTTATCATTCGTCCAATGGTACAAATATTTTCATTCGTTAAAAGGTTTAACAGTCCATGCAACTTGGCTTCGCCTCGTTGACTGGAACGTTTAATCTTTCAAGTAAGTCATGAAAATATTCGTACCATTGAACTCATGAACATTCATTATTTGTATACTATTTCTATTTTCTACCCACAGCACCCCTACAAAAAAATCTTGGGGGTGCGGAGGAGCCTGGTGCAAATCATCAGATCCCAAAAGTAGGTTGTTTTAACCCGATGAAGACTAGACTCTACACACCTTTTTATTGTTACAATATTTGGTACCAGAAATAGGTAAAGTACATTTTTTCTATTTGATCAAACTATATTTTACGTCAATATTCACTCACTTGCAAGAAAAAGTAAAAAAACTGTCTTTCACATTGCAAGCTTGATACAAGGCGTTGCGTGCGGGTTGGTGCAATAATTACCATCCATGCATGCTTGAACTGAAGAAAAAACTTTGATTATTCAGAAATGATTCAATATCTGTATTTAAAAATCTTTTATTTTGGGGGGCCAAGTATAATCCCACACAGAGTCAAGCTGCCATTCTTACTCTCGTGAATGGGCACCACCTGCCGGGCCCGGGGGGGGGGGGGGGGGTACTCGCGTATATTGGGTATTGGGGGATGTGCCGCTGGGAAGGGTGACTTTTTCAAGAAAAATCCTTAGACATGGGTCCCCTTTTGCTTTTCATCAAAAAGATCCTTGGACATGGGTCCCATGTGTCAAATTTTCTAAACACAATATTGAAATTTGTATGCCATTTTAAGATTTTTGGCACACTTCGCGCACTATGCTATTTTTAAGTTTTCAAAAGCGCGCCGCCAAAAATCTTTCTGATGAGGTATAATTCCGATAACCTTAACACCTTATTAACCCTTTGGATGCTATAATGTAAAATATAAATCTCGGGGGTAACCCCCCCCCCCCCCGAGATTTTTCATTGATTAATTTAAAAAAACAAAAGACATTCAGAATCCATTATTGGTGTGATATGACCTTTGGGAATAAACCTTTCAAATAAAAGAAAAATCGCCAAAATTTAACTTGCGCTTTAAGACATAGGTGCTAGCTATTTAAGGCAAAAGGACCCTTAGATCAGTAGGGGCGTTAGTCCAATATCGGAGATTACTTCCAATGTCAGAGATTATCTCTGATATTGGAGACTTTTAATGCGGTCATCAAAACTTGCCGCAAAGAGAATCTCCAATATCGGCAATGGTGGAAACAATAGATTTGAACTTGTATAGGGTCTAAAAGAAACTTATTAATAATCATCAACAATATATATAACAATATTAATAACCACAACAGTCATAAACTATGCTGGTATTAATATGCATCAGCAACTTTGTCTTTGCCATCGATAATGCCTGCAAAATGTAAACAATCGATAACAACTTGGCAAGTAGACGGTTATCTGGGGTAAAATCCCTCGAGGATTCTGTATTATCACATTCCTAAGTTGCAAATAACATAATCCAGGACTGCACTGAAGTAAACAAACAAAAAAGTCTTCATTTGGAGACCATCTCCGAAAGTGGATAAGAGCAGAAACAGGGAGAAAAATGTCTCTAATAAGAGTCCTCCAATATTGATGTACGCGCCGTACCGTAGATTGGGTATGGGTTCGGAGTTCTCAGGAGCACACCCCGTGCCGACTATTAATCTGAAGTACCCCCCCTCCCCCCCCCCACCCGGGCTGCCGGCAAGCTTACTAAGTTAGCTTTGGCATGCTGCACTGGCCAGCTGTAGACTGAAAATCAGTCTTTTTCGGTCGTACGATTTTGTTCCGCTGATGAGACTCACGTTCTTGGCTTACAACTGAATCTTCTTCTCACAAAGTACTGAAGTACGTCCACATCGCGCTAACGACGGGGCGCTTGTATATGGGTACTAGGTTCAAATAAATATCCGTTTTTAGTCGTGTGGGACTTTTCTGAGACATGAATCACATTATTAGATGAACATATGCCCTTAAATTACGGAAAAAAATAGATGGGAATACTCACTGTAAATCACTGCAATTACCTACCCCCGACCTCAGAATGAAAAATCAGTCAGACGCGATTCGTCGTAACCGATCGCCATCTTTGTTTACTAGTACTGCAGACTCCGCATGTTATGCTGCTCTGATTGGCGCGACGATTGATGAATGAAATGGTAAGCACGATCGTGATTGGCGATCCGCTGTTCATGCGTGAAGATCAGTTCAATCACGACATGAAAAATCGCTGTACCGATGTGTATTTCTTCGGCGAAAAAGAGGTACTAAATTCATTTCCTTAGTGAAGCTGGTAAGCGCTGTCGCATTGTTGAGATTTCAAAGTTAGTATATGTTGTATAATTTAGGATTTGCTTCTTTATTTTTGTTGTAATGCTTCGGGTGAGTACCTGCACCGAAAACTGTCCATAGGGACAGTGGTTAAGGGCGTCTTGCGAGACGCCGCTACGTAAAAAGATTGGAAGGATTCCGTCCGTGAGAGGGCAGCTAGGTCGCAGATCCGGAAATTGTTAAAAAACTGGGGAAGAGTTCCTTTGTGCACCCCCCTCTAAAATGGTAATAAATTGCAAAATATAATGAAAATCAATAACAAGTGATACCTTACACATGCCTTCACTTACTAGACCTCAGAAATCTGGAAAATAACGATGTTAAAGGAAGAATTTGACCAAAAATCGGTCATTTTGAAGCAGTCCATCTCCACCGCATCACGATTTATTCAGTCAATAAATGAAAGCAATAAATTTGGCCGATTTTGACATAGCGCCACCAACGGTGAAACCATGACAGTCTATATCTTGGATAAATATATTGAGGAAGCCTTTGCTGCCAGCAATCGCTTGTGGCGTGCGACGTAGGGGCACAGGTACGTCAAGACATGTGTCGTGGGTTCGAATCCGAATCGGACCCCATGAAAAAAGCGGAAAATAAAAAAAGAAAGCGAAGCGTGAACTAGGTCTAGGGTTAGGGTAAGGTTAGGGTTAGGGTAGGGTTAGTGTAAGTGTCAGGAATAAATTAAAAAACACGGGAACGTCTTATTTTGCGATTTTAAAGGGGGGGGGGGGTGCACAAAGGAAGTCTTTCCAAAAACTGCTTCGAACGGGCGGATTTTTCAGTCTATGGCCACTGCTGCATGCTGGCGCTAGCCGAGCGCGGCGCCGGGCTGAGGCTGGGCAGAATCTGGCAGAGTTGCGAGAACAACCGAGTCTGAGCTGAGGCGGATGGACATATTTGTAATGCTAGCGTCTTAAACAATCAGAAACGGTAATTTTTCAGCATATAAAATTGCTCATGAAATCAGAAATTCCAGAAATTACCAAAACTCAAACATAAAGTACAGAGTGAACAGAAAATTGCATATTTTAAGACGTAACTAATGGACAGTTTACCTTCACAACGGTGATCCCAATGAGCAGCTCATTAATTATGCTAGGCTGCACACCAAAAGTTTATATTTTGGCATATAAATTGATAATATTTTTCAAAATAGTTGAATATAATTCAATAAAATTTAATTTTTTCTGTTATAATTAATTATTTTATATGATTGATGTCACAATTTAATTTTCATTATCGTGATAAATACTTGAATAAATATTTTTGCGATCTAAATAGGCATAAGGTCAGAGGTTAAGCAAAAAATAACAAAATTCTTTCTTCAGCTGATGAGAGGTGTGTAACTTCCAAGATGCGAAGTTATGGTAAGTTTGCTTGGAATATATAACGGTCTTGAATTTAATTAAGTGTATTTATAGATTATTGTGCAAGCTCTTTTACTCTATATTATTCAAGTATTACAACGTTTTATGATCATGTTTATTGCAGTAGACGACAGTAAAGCTTGCATTGTCAGATTGTTGCAATGTTTGCATGTTTTTCGCGTGCGCGGCGCGTGCGGGTTGTGTTACTGTTAGAATCTACGTTATGCACTGTGGGCCTTAGACTGAAAAATCCGCCCGTTCGAAGCAGTTTTTTAACAATTTCTAATCTTCTCCTAGCTGCTTCTCCACGGACGGAATCCTTCCCAATCTTTTTACGTAGCGGCGTCTCGCAAGACGCCTTAACCACTGTCCCTATGACAGTTTCGGGTGAGGTACCTCACCCGAAGCGATTAGAGTAAAGGACCCTTGAATCGACCGTCGCCAAGAATCGACCACACGGGAATAAAAATATTGTTTGCATTGTGAAAAACTCTATACATCGTATCCATGCACTTGCCACATGTTAACACACTCTCATACTGATCAAACATGCCACAAACATTGCTCAAATTTTCCCTTAAAATGTCGATTTTTTGTCCGAAAGTTGTGATGTCGCCGCGATTTTTTAGAAATGC